>JBCJKH010022127.1:0-21687 GCA_039877255.1 Loriculus beryllinus
ATTGGTTTTTATTTACCAATGTATGCAAGAGTTACATAGAAAATTAAAAAAGGAATTGTGCGTTAGTGATATTTCATAGAAGGAGATGCCTGGGTAGGGACCAGGGGGAGGATTTTAGGCATTTTTTGCTACTATAAATAAACAAATCTATTTGTAAGCACTGCCTGTGTAAGCATTGTATGATAAAACCATTGAAATGATGTTTCACAACATGTAATGGTAACAAACTGGTTTTCATGGCCTAGCAGGTAGATGATTAAAACTTTCAGATTCTAAATTCACTTTCACATCAGCCCTTGCAGCATTACAAAAGGGGACCACTCAAACTCCTTACCCTAGTTATGATCCACATCAGCTAGAATCATTTTGCTCATCTTCTGTGCTTGCTTCTCAGTTCATAGAATCATAGAAGGATTTGGGTTGGAAGGGACCTTAAAAATCATTTAGAGTGTAGGAATTGGTTATACTGTATTCCAGCCAGCTGGGAGTAATTTTTGTGATCAGGGAATTCTATCTAGAGAGATGTATCTAGCCTTTTTTTGATGTTTGAGCAATGTAGTGAGAACAGACTGGACCACAAAATGTGACCCCAAAAGTGTCTTAGAGTAGGTGGATTATTGAAGAAAGTATTTAATAAAATGTCTGTTCCATTCAGTTTTACCAGAAGAAGAAAAACGCCTGAATAAGAAGTCCAAGATCTGGTCCTTATTGTGCTTTCTTTGGCCCTTCATTTCTTACTTTCTTATCTTTGTGAATTTTGAGTGCATACAACCAGTAGCAAATGAAGAATCCAGTGCTTTTACAACATCCATTTTTCTTTCTGTGAATGTTGATATTTTATCTTCTCTTAAGCTTCCCTTAATATTTCTTTGACTGCTTAAAATTTTTGTTAGTTTGTTTTAATCAGTTTAATATAATTCAAAGACTATGTAAATGCATAGGGCTAAGAATTTTTTCTTCTGTTGCTTCTTCATTGCTTGAATTCTTTACTGATTTCAGTGAAACACAAAAATTTATTTCATATCAGAACAAGAATTCTGAAAACTGACTGGCATGAAGAATGAGAGAAACTATAGATTAAAGAATATCTGCTTTTAAAATCTAACAACCTAATAAACTTCTGGATGTATGTGCCTATGAGTTACGTAACAATATGGTTTGTTCAAGATTGCAGTACTTTTATTTTCTTGTGATTGCTTTGGGCAAAAGCTTTTTTATGTTTGAGTGAAAAATAGCCATTTGTTTGGAAACTGATTACACTTAAATGCTATAAAACTAGTGACAGATATGTGACTCATCAGTACTTTTTTTACATGGTTAAATGAAAACGTCTATTTCTAACAAGGTGGATCAGTTGCATGTTTTGAGGTCAGCAATAGTGCAACAATATCAAATTTGGGAAGACAATACTCAGCATTTGTAAGATTCCTATCACTGATTTATTGAAGAACCAACTGTCAAGTATGTTAAAATGCAGTTCCTACATAGCATAAGGACATTAACTTATTGATTAAAAAGACCCTTTAGCCCATTCAGGTTTCCTATTTTCCTCAAAGGCCGCATTGTTCAAAGTCTGTAATAAGCATGATTAATATCTGTCTTTTAAAAGAGATTGTATAATTCTAGGTCCTAAAATGTACTCAAAAAGAGAAAATGTTGTAAAGATAGACTTTGGGAAAGTAATGTTTATAAAGGATATTGCAGCTTTTCATTTTAGTTCGTGTTCTAGAGTGTATTTATCACAATATACTGAAACACTGTAATATCATCCCATTTCTGTAATGTGTAATTTGGTGTGTACACTGTAACTTTTTCTGAACAATAATACAAGAGTCATTTATGACATCATACTAATATGAAAATACACAATACATCTATATTTATTAATGCATTAATACTGATAAAATAATAGACAGATACAGGATATAGTGCTAGTGTCCAAAAAGCAAATTTGATTCTGGTGTGCAGTAAACCAATTCCACACACCCAGGAGAAATACTGTTTCTATTCAGGCCTGGGTGTCACAGAAAGTCGCGGGAATAAAACTCCTTAATACCAATATAGCATTAAGAAGCAGGCATTTCTTTATTGCATCACTGGATGCTAGGTGGAATTTCCATGAATCATGCACACCCCATGCTGATTTCATTGTTACATTCATGCACAAAAATTACAAGGTAGTACATTCGCAATTACAATCATTGGTTAGCAATCTGCATACAATTATAATATCTGCAGTCTTTTGTTGCTATGCTTGTGCAAGGGAAGTAGTATTAGTATTATAATTAGTATTAGTATTATAATTAGTATTAGTATTAATATTATAATGAGAATATAATGAGAATAGTTCATCTAAAGGACACCCTAATCTTGCCTAATCTGGCAAGGTAGAAATCTAGCTGGCAAACTTGGCAATAAAACTTACTTTTAAGGTGTCCTGAAGTAAACTGCCTTCTTCATAATACTAAAAAACACACCCACAGATGGAGAAGACCCTTGCCCAGCTAAAGACACTTCCTTCACACAAGCGTAATAACAGAAGAGAATGACACTGCAGGTGTATGCAGATCATTAATCAATCATTGTAACTGGGGGTGTACTACCTCCTAATTTTTGTATATAAATGTAACAATGAAATTGGTGTGGGATGAGCTTGATTCATGGAAATTTCACCTGGTACCCAATGCTGCAATAAAGGAGTGCCCACTCATCTGCTTCGTGCAGATGTGTTTTTCATTTCCCAGCTAACAAAATAAAGTATGATCTCTAATAATAAAGTTCAAAATATTTGAATTAACGTTTTTAAACTTTGTTGCTCAGATTTGGTTCCTTAACACCTTTATAGGCTCACAAATAATCAAATTGCAGACTATCTTCAAAAAAGTTTAAGTTATTTTTATTTTGGAATCTAAACATACATTTAGAATTCAGCTTTCAGGTGCTAATGGCTGATTTACCATAAATTTCATAGAATTAATTTAATGATCTAGAAATAAAGTCCAGAAACTCATTCATTTTCCAAGTCTTTATCACCATTAGTTTTATAGAACTGCTATATGTAAACTACTGTCTGCTATGGTGTCTGTGGGCTCCTGGATATACACGTTCATCCTAAGTGACTCTCAGAACAAAATGTAGATGTATATCAGTCCTTTTTCCCCATCAATCTAATGCTTTCATTTATGTTGAATGGGAGCCTAAAGATACAGCCAGAAAGCTTTCAGTTTTGACAGTTTTCCTGTCTGAACAAAATCAGGGGAGCTGGATGACATGGGTAAACTCTACTTCATATTTTAGGATCACTGGCTGTAAGAATTCAGTCCTTTTGTTATGTTTCAAAATAGAGATCTCCTTACAGACTACTGGAGTAATATCTCAGGGAATAATTATTTACTGAAGAATTTTCTAGTCTTGCACATTTTAGTGAAAATTTTATTGTCCTATTTTCAGGATTACCTTAGTTTCTGAAACTGATGGTATGGAATGTAGAAACTACATTTAGTAACTTGGAGATATGGACTGTATAACACTACAAGGAAAGATGACAGTAAGCATCAGTGGGCTTTTGACAGTATTTTTTGTTGCAGAGAAACATTATTAGTAGAACTGGCAAAAAGAGAAATAAGCAAGTACAAGGGGGCAAATAAGGATAAAGGGCCGCATCCTGCAAAGTGCTGAACATATTTTTAGGCACAGACTGCCTTTAGCTCCTGTTGACTCCTGCATGCAAAGAGGGAGGATTGAAAGAATGTGTGTATGTGCATGTGTGTGGAATCAAAGAACCTTATTTGAACCTGTCTTTGGGTTATAGCCAAGTACTTTAAGTCAAGACCATAGTCAGATGCTCGGGCTATGAAATTAATGCGAAAGAAAAAAAGAAAAAAGAGTATAGCTGCTTTGGGTTTGATCTTACTCATGTGATAGAAGTTCCAATAGCTTCCGATCCTACCAGGAGGTCCAAAGACCTTCTCTAATTATATTTATATAAATGTTAATAACTATTTCAGTATTATTAATGATGGCAAGATCTGAACTCATTAAAGGTGGGAAATTGGTCGGATTAATTTGCTTCTGCTTATATTTGCCAAGAGAGCATTTTCCCAGCATTATTCTTTCTCCATATATTTTAACTTTGCAATTGTGGATCAAAGCCTACTCAGCTTTGGTTGTATTAAGTGAATCGTACTGAAATAGAAACTCAGAAAGGCATTTTCTGCCAAAAAATGTAACTGGAGAAGTCACGGTTGAGTTCAGCTTATTAAATCTGTTTACTCAGTGTGCCTAAGTCTCTTTGGAATTAAAAAACCCCAAAACATAACAAAACATGGGTATGTTTGGGCAGTGGGACATGACAAGTAGTACATTTTTAAAGAAATAGTCCTGGAAAATAGGTTTAAAAATCACTGACAATGCATAGCAATAAACAAGACCTCATAAATGTATTGCCTGGAATAATATGTGGCTCTGTGAACTGAAAATTATTCAGAAATCGTGAAAAACTGGAACTTCAAAGACTTGCACTTTATCTCCATCTGAATATGAGAATTCCATCTGGTCCTGTATCTCATCTCTGAAAATTGCCAATATATTTGTGCTTTCAAAAGAAACTGTAGGAATTTTACAGGAACCTACTGTGGTTAGTCTTTTCCTGAACTCTAATTGCAAATCTGCTTTAACTTTTAGTAGTTCTTTCTATAAAATGGACATAAATAATTATAATAATTGTGAGCAAATGCTGTATTTATATTCTTTCCATATGAATATTTGCATATAAGTTCTTGACCTCATATACTTCATGTCATTTAGTACATAAGATGAGCCACATGGAATGAGACCTCTGCCCTGCAATGTGAGAATTTTGTTTTGTGAGCCTTACTGTTTGCAGAGTAACAAGTAACAGATTATTTTTCTCTGTTAACTGTCTCAATTGCATTAATGACATTAGTCATGTCAATATTGACATTAGTCAACTTCTGCTTTCAATCTTCTGGGCTTTCTTTGAAGTGAAGCATCTTGGTGTTTTGTTTCCTTTTGGTAAAGCTGTTACATACTTATGTTATCTTGGATACTCTATGTTTTTATAGAAGCTATAGTTTTTTAGAAACCAAAATTATAGTTTTATATTTTTTTTACCATGAGATAGGATGTTAGAACTGCATACTTTTTAGCTTTATATTGTCTCAGAATGATTTCTATCAGTTTCCTAGTAGTTTATGTTGTTAGCCTTTTTGAATCCTGTTGCATATTGAACTGCTATTTTTGAAGAATCATGCATAACGACTTCCAGACCAGCTCTCAATATAATAATAATCAAGAGATCATCTTTTTATAAGTTTTCACCTTGTGTATTATGCTGTCTTATTGATTTTATGCACCCATTATCCATTTTAAGAACGTTAGAATGATTATATTAGGTTAGACCAAAGGTTACTCCTGGCCAGTTTCCTGTCTCCAGCACTGGCTAAATACAATGCTGTTGGGAAAAAAACATTAGAACAGAGCAATCCTGTTACTTTGTCAGAATATTCTTCCCAGCTCCAGCAGTTTGTAGTTCAGGAAATTCCAGAATCAGAGAAACTGTCTTTGTAAGCTAATGAATTTTGCTTCCTGTTGCTCAGTACACTATAATTCTGCAAATGCTAGGAGTAAATTTGAGATTTGACTGTCCTGAATAATTTCTATCACCAGTAATACTTCCTTCTATTCTGTCCATACGCTGTTTGTCTTAATTGAAGTAATTAAGCCAATTAATGTTCATCAAACTTTTAAGTACATGTAGACACTCAGTTAATTGATCATTCTACTTTTTCGGTCAGATCAAATGTAGTTTATGTTTTTTTCCAATCCTTTGTTAAATCCCAAACAATTTAATTTCCTACTTTGGCACATCACTAATTTTTTTCACACAGGGTAGAAAGCACTTATTTGAGGAAGAGATGAATGGAATTTGAGCCATAGTTTCACTGTTAAAAAAGCATGCTGCTGATGGTGAAGATATTCATGGTTATTCCAAATGCATGCTGTACCAGCTGCAACTGTTAAAGTAATTCACTATTTTTTGAGGAGATATGATATGAATAGGGATAAAAGCAGGAAGAACTGGTAAGTGCTTTGATTTAAAATCTTTCTGCTTAATGCTTTATTGTGTTCATGCAGGAATATTTTAAAAGAACTGTCCCTAAGCAGATGGTTTTTGACTGAAGATTTTTCTGAAAACATGACAGTCTCTTATCTGGTGTTACCTCTAGATTCTACAGTATGGAAATCAATGAGTTTCTTCTTTGGCATTGTTTATAAGGAGCAGGATCTTGGACATCAATGTGCACCTGGACATATCAAAAGACAAAAAGTTATTTGGGGTGGGCTTTTGTGTGATTGAGTGTAGAGATAAGAGCTCTAGCACTGTTTACATTTTCAGCACTATTTAAGTGCTGAACTCCTAATGTGCATTGACGTTACAATGTTATGTACAACCAGAAATAAATGTGTGTCGTTATTCCTTTGAACAATTTAATATTTAGGCATGGTATGTTGGTTGTGGCTTACAGAAAGAACAGATGTACAGTTTACCTTGTGGGAAGAGGAATCAGCTGCAGTAATTTAGGCTTTTCTCCTGGTATTTCCCTATTATCCAATAATGTCTTTGATGAGGAACAGTCCCCAATTACCTCTTTTCCCCTCCAAGTCTGTCACCTGTGCTGAATCTTTATTTATTTAAAGAAAAAGACCTCCCAGAAATGCTTTTCATATTTAACACTGCTGTTTTCATTTTACTCCTGATCAACCTTTTTAGAGGCTATGCTCTTTACCTCAAAGGTTATTGTTGCTGAGGAAAAAAAGCTAAGTCCTAGATATGCCCTCTGGTCTTAATCAGTATCTGTCCCTGAACACCACATTCTTGCAATGGTTCCATGTTAGCCACGAAACCATTACTATGAATTTGCTATGGCCCAGGCCTTCAAGATCCAAAATTTTGTCTTTGTAGTATTAGTAGAGGTGTGCTGTTGTTCCTTTCCTTCCAACTCAGCATACGGCACATAAGGAATTTCTCTTGTTGAAAGGAAATGCTTTGTAGATCTTTTGCAATTAATATATTGCCTTTTACTTTTCCTATATTGAAGATTTAGTCCAAAGCCTCATTTTAGTTGCACAGAACATAAGGAGGTCATGTCTCATGATCAAGCCTACATCTGGGATACCTTCGGATATTGGAATACTCAGGGCTATGTTTCACAGGGCGTTTCTCTTTACTGCTTGTTTAAGAGGAAAACACTGTGAAAAAGTCAAATGGACTCTGAAGTTTTATTCTCAAATGATTTAAGAAAGGTTTTGTCTTTTCATCTTCTCCTGATTTTGCCACCAGAGCCAAAATATCTTGTGCCATTTGAGTAAATACATAGGCTAGTCATATGGGAGAAATGTTTGTAGTACCAGGTATGTCATACACCCTAGTGTTTCACTTGGTAAAGTCTATTAGGAAAATGCTGTGTGCATTTGTCTCCTACAGCATTAATCTGTTAAGTGGCCGCATAAGCTTTGGCAACATCCACAGAGCATAGTAGGACTATATCCACATTGACACGTTTGCTATTGCTTCTTGAATGTTTCTAACCGGTGGCTTTGCATCTTTTAGATTGTTAAGGCTACCCTGGCTACCATCGTCACTATACACATGCCTGCATGGTTCTGCTTCCTGAAATCTCCTACTTGGTGCTTAAAATCTCTTCAGCAATCCCTAGCAGGATCCCTCAGGGATCTAAGCCATTCTGCTAGAAGGAGCAGTGAGAAAATACATTTTTGTCTGATCATTGAAGGGAGACCTCATGCCAGGGAGTCTAAGCTATCAGTGTTAGTACCCAGTGGTACTGGGTACACTCCCAAGGTGTCTGCTTCTTGAACCAGCTTATGTGGATCAACCTCCTTTCTCATCAAAGTGGGCTTGATTTTTTCTCAACATCATTGCAGTGCTAATGGCTGAACTATTTGGTTTTGTTTTCTAGAAACAGGTTAAAACTGCTTGACAGGATTATTTTATATGTTCTTGTGTCCTAATACTTTCTTTTCCCTTTTTAATGGAGGCCAGATGGTCTCTTACATATCATGTCACTCCAGACTGTTCTTGATGTGGCAGATGAAAGTTCCTGTTCTAATGCATTAGCTGTTCAACAGTGGTGATTTTCCTAGCTGCAGAGCACCGGGTCCTTTAGGACGTCCAATACTCATTGAGAATTTGCTATCTAATCATTCCTTCATTTTCATTTCCAGAGTTGAACTCCACTCCACTGTCTGAAGAACTCTTTGACCACTTCTCTTTGCTAGAGGTTTTCTGTTGCAAAAGGAACAATGTTTTACTAATTACTAATATTAGGTGGTCTGCAAACTTTAAAGTAACTGGTTTTGATATTTTCTGGAGGTCCAAACATTTAAGGGCATTATTCCCAGACAATCAGTGTTTATGAAATGCTGCAACTATGGTCTTGGTCCAGAGTGTTCAGCTAGGACTTAGTAAGTTGTCAGTATGAATTACAGAGGAAGCTTCTGTACAAAGCTTTCCTAGAAGTATAATCCTCAGAAGAATTAACAATTCCAGACTGGTTGCCAAATAAATTTTAGTATGTGTGTCTAGTAAACAAAAAAGGCAATAATTGAATGTTTAAGTGCCTTATATTTTTCTTCTACTGAATTGCAGAATAGAGTATCTCTTCATTATTAGACAAGTCTATGAGGTGTAGTGATAAACAATTCAGCTCTTTCAGAATATTTATTGGACTGGTGTCTATTAAGGATAAACATTGTTCCAAAAGGGAAACAGTGTATATAATAAAAGATGATTGTTTAATGATTAATTTGGAATGTGAAATTCTAAGAGGCAATAAAGCCTTCAGAACATATTGATACTCAGTTTAAAAGCGTGGAATGAAAATCATAATGGTTAATTTTTAGAATTAATCTGTGATCATGAGCTTACAGAGCTGGGAACATCAGATTGCTAATAGGCAAATATCTTCATATTGGAAAAATACATCAATATTCACCTCAGTATTTTCTGGAAAAAAGTTTTGGCTTTTCTTTAGTCACTCAAGGCTTTCTGAATACTTTTCTATGTATCATTTCTATTGGTTAGACTTTTGGTAAAAAACCAATCCAAAAGTCATTGTTCAGTTTGGTTTTCAAAGCCTGCTTTTCTTGTGGGGAAGTGGGGAGGAGTTCTGTTTGCTATCTAGCTTCAATTAAAATTTGGCTATGAGTTTTTTGTTTTTCATTGGAAATGTGAGTCCCTTTCCATTCCAAATGCAGGCTAACACCCATGCTTTGGGATAAATAGCAATGAGCTTTCTCACAGTTTCTTGGAAGCTCTTTAAATAAACTGTAATTATGTATGACAGGCAGCAGCACCATTACAACCTGTTGGTGTCAGAAGTTAATTTTTTTTAAGAGGCATTTAGTCTGTACTTCATGAATCAATAACTCTTCTCCAGATAACGTTTAACAGTCACTCAAATATGTGTCTATTAATGACAGAGTATAAAATTCTATGAGAAGGAGCTATAGGAAGTGACATTAGTATTTTCATGCTGTGCGGGTAAGTGAGTAGCTGAATAGTGCTACAATTCTGTTTCTAGCATTACAGACTGGAAAAAAAAACCCCTGTAGCTTAGGAAACATCAGCTCTGTCAATGGAGAGGTAGACTTTGATCTGCAACTAGGGTATACCATGGAGTTCCCAAAGGAAAAGGGAAGAAGTTCTATGTAAGTTCTCTGATAGTAAGAGTGCTCTGAGTTGGTGCACGTCCCAGGTATGCTAACTGACCATGGCCCTAGTGGGCTGATCCAACAGCCACTGGAAGATCATGTTTTGCGCCTTTTGGTTGTGCCCAGTGCCTTATTAGTGGTGAATAAATGAGACAGAGGGTACTGTGCTGGGGTTGCACCACGGGAAAAAAGCCTCACTGCATTTTTCCTACAGAACTGCAGGTGTCACTAAAAATCACAAAGACAAATCCATCCTCTGGAAGCCAGGACACTGGGAAATCTGGGGAAGTGGTGAAAAACATGAATCCTTCTTCAGCTGCAGAGTCCGATAAGCCAATGTAACAGAAACAGGGTAGTTTGTTTTTTTTTTCTGTTGTGTTAGATCTGTCCTCAGTGCTTTATGCATGTATGTCCTCAAAAAGTGCTAATTGTGGCTATAATTGGAGTTAGTAAGTTCTCCAAGTAGTCATTACGGTAAGAACAGAGTAAGAGGTTCAATTTCCATCTGTTACCAGATCCATGGCTTGAATAGCAAACTGATTTTTTTTTTTTTTTTAATCTTAAAATTGGCTTTGTTTCTTGGAGTACACTTGTTTGTCACCGTGCTAAGTGTGTGGAAGAGAAATACATGTTACTATAAATTATTTTTCAAATTATTTTTAAATGCTTCTTGATAAATAGTTGTAAGATTTCTGAGGATCACAATTTCTGGTTCTCTCTATAGATTTTCTAGTGGTGAATATTGTTTAAGTGTTTGCTTTCCATAACACCTTCAGCTTGGCTTTCCTTATTAGTGGCTCATGCTTTCTTAGCACATCTCATAGGATATAAAGATATATCAGCTTTGTGAAAAGATACAGAAAATATCTTGATGTTTTAATTGATATGATAACAAACACTGTGGAGAATGTAAGACAATCTTGCAGTGGTTCTCCATTCACTCTGCATCTTTCAGTTTTCTATCTTTCAATTTTGACATGAAGTAATGTGTTAGGTTTCATCCTTGCCTGGTAGACAACAAGTCTGGGAGTATTTGCAGTCAGTGATCTGTCATGGTGTCAAACAGTGTATAAAGAATTTAACAAGACATTTGCCTACGGGCTGTGTTTTTTCTAAAACAATGGAAAATGATTGCTAGTAGCTTTAACACTTTTAACAACAATCATTCATCTTCACATCTTTCTGCCAGTAAGAGATATCAAAGAAATCATTAAATGCATACTTAAGGAGGAAAAAGCAGGCGGGAAATAGAGAAAGAGATGGCCAAGCAAGCAGATAGCAGCAGGCTGGATCTGAAAGGTCAGTGTGTCTCTCCTGCTATACAATATTGTACAGTCTTGTTGGGTTAGACACTGTTCACTTCTGTCTCTGAATGGGCCTGAAATGGTGGATTATTTTGGAAAAGCTCTCTTTCCAGCATCAAACTACTGCTGATGGCCTTAACTTCTAATTTCAGAACAAGTATAATTTACATGCAGTGACATGACTACCACATCTACTTACAGAGTTGGAGGAAACACTGATTATTTATGCATATGCAGAAGCCCATTTGAGGAAGCTGTGTGGTGGCCATAGTGGAAAGTGCAATTTTGACAAAAGTGTCAAACACATGTGGCAAATCATCATAGAACTATGGAATGGTTTCAGTTAAAAGGAACCTTAAAGATGATCTAGTTCCAAACTCACTGCCATGAGCAGAGACACCTTCTGTTAGACCGGGTTTCCTGGCCTCAAGCACTTTCAAGAATGACATCCACAACCTCCTTGGGCAACCTCGTCCAGTGCCTCACCACCCTCACAGTAAAGAATTTCTTTCTAATAGCTAATATAAATCTACCCTCTTTCAGTTTAAAGCCGTTACCCCTTTGTCCTATCATGACTTGCTTTTGTAAAAAGCCCCTCTCCATATTTCTTTTAGCCTTCTTTAGATACTGCAGGCTTTTGGAAGGTCTTCTTGGAGCCTCCTACTCTCCAGGCAACCCATAAGCCCAATCCACTCTGCCTGTCTTCATAGGAAAGGTGTTCTAGCTCTCTGAGCATCTTGGTGGCCCACCTCTGGGCCTTCTCCAACAGATCCAGACCCTACTTATGTTGGGGGCCCTGGAGCTGAACATGAAATGTATTAAAAAGTTCTTTGAATAAGTTATTATTTTGCTATATTCACACCTCCATGGGAGCTCAGAACCAAGGTATATTTACAATTGTATTTGCAGTTGCTTTATGCTGTACCTTGTGATACTGAAATCTGTACTGTTTCTCTCTTATATATGGATCCTGTAATTATTCAGTCTTTATCTAGTATTGAAAAACTTCCTGATGACTTCTTTCCAGGTCGTGAAGGACTCGCTCCGTTTGAAGGCGCCACTCTAGTTCTCCTATATTCCACTTTGGCCACAGCAGGTGCAAGGAGTTAATGCCAGAAATATTTGGTATTTCTGTCTTGCTGACCGTTTCTTATCCATCAGTGGTCTCTGGTAGCTTCTCCTCAAGGAGTCTATCCCAGTTAGTCTGGTAATGATTTGGAAAGTTAATCCCCCAGTTGAGTTCAGCTTCCACAGGAAACAAGCACCAATAGTGAAAAGTGCACTTTTCCAGTTGAATTTCCATTTTTTCCAAAGTTCTCTGTACCTTGTTTAATCATCTTCAGCACACGTCTGAAGGACTAATACGTCCTATTTTTTTATTAAAAAATACCCCAGAAAACCAAACCTCCCATTCTCTCCAACAATTTGTATTATTCTAAAGCAATAAATAAAGTATCATGCACATCTGTCTGTCATTCTCCACCACAAAAAAAGCTCTACCCAGGGCTTTCCCACTTTCATTTTTCACTTCATCTTTGTTGGCTGAAAACCAAACGCCTTCTTGTTTACTTTGACAGGCTGTTGAAGGTTATGACTGAGCCCCTCCATTTTCTTTATTACATTTGCAGTAGTGATCAGAAACATGAGGCTTCCTTTATGTGTTACTTTGCCGAGAATTCCTGTCAAACAACACTGTGGACATAAACCGTTCTAGGCACTTACTGCCAAAATTCCATTATCTAATGCCTATGTCGTATTATCACTTACTCATTTCAGTCTCTTCTTACAGTAGGGTTAGATTTTATGCCTGTAGCCACATTTTCATTACCTGTCTTTGACATCTTTTGAAGATGAGTTGAACACAACATTCAAAGATTCATTGCACCCTCGGTAACCTTTACACAGTTTATGTTGTTCTTCAGCTTTTTTCTCTGCTCCACTAGATTCTCAGTTTGATGACCTTCTGTGTACGTTGTGAGAATCATTTGTTTTCCAAAAGATATTCGTGAGTTTTGCATCACACTTACACTGACTACAACTTAATTTATATTTCTCAGATTCAATATTTGGGTTCGGGGTTTTGCATTTTGTCATAACAATGAAACTGCACTGTAATGAGTTTCTGTATCTAGTTCATTTCACTATTTGTATCTTTAAGATTATCACACTGCTGGGTTTCTAGCATAGCAAAGAAATTATCAGATTTCATATGGATTGATTTGATGAAAATTTTATTATTACACGATATTATATAACATAGTATGAAAATATTTTTAAAATTAAATAAAATTACCCCAATAAAACACAAACATGTTCCATGTAAATGAATATTTTTATTGGTTGACAACTGCATTTTGTTCTGTTCACATAGTAATAGTGTTCACAGGTACCAGGTTGTTTAAGAATTCATTGTGCTACCTAGAATACTGGAAAATGTTATGTATGTGCTCATATTCATACGTATAATATACCTAAGTACTTGTTACATTTTTGTGTTCTGTGAGAATTACCTATGTATATAATATATATAATTGAGACAAATGAAGACTTCACAGTTACCTCTGTGAAAAAAAAATACCACCATATGTAGAAATGCCACCTAGTGTTATCTTTTACACACCTGAATGGGTGGTAAGAGGACTTTTATTGCACATGCATCAGAAATTTTCTTGGCAACTTCCTCCATCCCTATCCCCACCCAGCACCACAAGAATGGCTTGTTGCCTTAAGGAAATACAAAGGAACAAGGAACAAGTGAAGGGGAAAGTCACTAAATAATAGAATGAGAACAACGACAAAATTAAAAGAGGATGAAAAGTAATATACAGTTGCATAATAAACTGAAAATGAGATGGAACTTAAAATGAAGAAAAGAATAAATCAGAAATAAAAACACAGAATGTAACGTATGCGTTTACACCGAGATATATTCAAAAACAGAAATAATGTAATTAGTGAGAGAACTTGTAGATTTCTGCCCACAAACTCATTTGTCTCTGAGATTTTGGCCGTCTTCCTATGAGAAGGCAAGGCTTTTAGAAAGCATGGAATTCTCACACATGGAAAGAGATTTTAATGTTGGCACACAGGTTGGCTTCTTAAGTTGTGGATCTAGAAACATTTCTTTTTTTCAGCAGAATATATGATAGAGCTGCAGGCTGTGGAGCGTCTCTAAGCTTCCCTGCAAGAGACAAGGCTTCAGGACTTTTCTTGAGAACGCAGAGCCATAGGAAAGACTTCTCCTTGAGCCAGCCAAGGAGAGGAAGAAAATGGTCAATTTGTCTGAAGTTCAGAGCCACTAGTTTAGTACAGTGGATGGCAAGGATGTTTTCTTCATATTGGCTTTCGTTAGTAAAAGCAAAGCCTTGGTTCTATTCCTGAATATATTTTTTGTTTCTTTAAGTAATCTTATAGAGATACAGAATTTGTGATCAGTGATTCCCAAGTACTTTTCATAAGTGCTAAGCGTGCTGTGTTGCCCACATTCTGCTTTGTTGCCTAGCTTCATTGTGTGCCCTATTGCTATTAAACAGTTCCAGGTGTCATCCAAGGAATGGTGACACTTTATCGAGCTAAGGCGAACTCTGAATAGAAAGTCCTGTCCTGAGATATATGATGTGCCTACAAATCCTATAGACCTCACTGGACATTTGGAACCCTGTATAAGAGAATGTTGGAGGATGGCAAGTTAGTTTTTATAAACTCATTGCCTTGTTTTCCTTTGAGATTGAATCCTGAACCACCCTGTAACAGTTCATTGTCTAGAATCTTCCTTAGCAATCTTGTCTTAGCTTATCTGAGAACCAGCATCTGTGCTCTTCCTTTAAATCCTCATTTGAGGGAAACTGGTGCACTTGGCAGGCAGAATTACAGGGACAGAGAATATAACTGGACCTCATGTAATTCCCTCATGGGAAGATGTAGGCTGACATTATTGCTACTGCTTGTTGCTTAGTGGAAGGTGATCTCATGCAATGCCAGGTTGGGTGTTGGTTAAGTTATAAAGCTTATAAACAGTGAAAAACAGTAGAAATCCTGAAAAATCAATTCATCATAGGTTTGTATCTGTGATTTTCCATTTGTTTGGGACATAACCATCTGATGTTGGCGTTGGTGTTGGCATTGTTCATGTCAATAAATAAGATAGCTAAACCTCCAGGGAATTACTGTCTCTTAATCAAGCCCATCATTAAAGTGTGTACACAGAAATGGGACTAGAGACCGGAGTTCCTGCCAAAACCCCAGAAGCCAAAAAAGAACATGAAGATTTTAAAAAACATGCCTGTAAAACATTTACCAATGTTTATGCAATTCTTAGTCCATCTCTTCCACTGCTGCTTTCTGTTGATTGAGAGCATAAGGTGCTGTGTTTCCTGTAAGTCAAGAGAAGCTTCTGGAGAAGCAGATAGGAGCAATGCCTTTTTTCACCTTGATGTCATTATAATCTTAATTTTCATCAAGGATGTCCCTTTAGGCTTCTGCAGTCTGCAGAGCCCTGATTAAGTGGGCCTCCCATTTGTTTTTAATATTCTCAAATTTCACTCTGTGGCACTGTGAGTGCCACACCATGTTTGGAGGGCCTATGGACGTCAAGATTTTAAATCTTCATCTGAAATGCATCTATTAGATGTGTATAGACTAAAATGCATTTATTAGATGCACATAGATTGTGTATAATTATGTAAACGTTTAATGTATGTATAAACATATTTTTTTCTTGTTGCATTTAATTGTTGCTAAGAACTGATCAGTTTAATTATGTATCTTGTAGGAATGCATGCAAATAAACTCATAGTATTAGTGGTACTAGCACAAACCTACTGGGAGCATCCACTTCAAGGTCTGGATCGGCCAGGTATTTACTATCACACAGTCTCACGCAGTCTCGTGTACATGCAAATACACTGTCAGCTGCAAGGATCTAATATTGGAAATCAGGCCTTGAATTTTACCTTTCTTGTATTTCCAGGCTTTCTCCCCTTTCCTCAGTAATCTGAACAAATTTTAAATTAAATTGTCATCTTTGAAATTAAATAAATTACAGAAAATCTTAATTGGGTACGAATCTTCTTTTCAACTTTTGTAAGAAATTTGAACCTATAATCAACAGTGGCAAGGGCAAAGAAGAATAGCTCAAGAGTTAAACTGACCTGAAGTGCATTCTTTTTACTGACTTTTATATCATTCCCAAATGAAAGAAAAACAAACAAAGCTCAACAATCCACACAATTGGTGCACAGATGGCACAGAGCAGAACCAGATTCCTCTGCAGAACTGCAGAGATTTCATCCCATACAGTTTCTGCACTGATACAGATTTTACCCATCCATCTGAGCTGTTAAGTTTTTGTGCACTGAGTGTGAGACTCATAGATTTGGCTCGAGCATCAACGCACCCCCACAGATCGGGGTATGTTTTACATACTTTCCTAGAACAGTGCCAGAATCTTTCTCCTACTCCATGACCTGATATGATACACCAGCTGCAAGTGGTTGGCAGCTCCCTATGCACTGGTCTGTTGACTGGGACAGTCTGCTGGGCTTCATGTCCATCAGTTCTTAACAAGATATTGGGCTCCAAGGAACCTGCCTGCTGGCATGTTTCCTGGCAGCAGCACAGAAATGCTGGCCTTATCCCCATCGTAAGGGCCACTACCTAAATATGTCTCCTGCTGGTCCACAGTTTTGTCTTATTCATGGAAAAAGAAGAAACATAAGAAGACTAAGCCATTTGTAAATGTAATTATGCAAAGCTACAGTCATAGAGTCATAGAGTCAACTAGTTTGGAAAAGGCCTTTAAGATCATGAAGTCCAACCATTACTGCAGGACTGCCAAGACCGCCACTAAACCATTCCACTGAGGATCTCAGCTACACGGTTTTTTGAACACTTCCAGGGATGATGATTCCACCACCTCCCTGGGCAGCCTGTTCCAATGCCTAATCACCAGCTCTGTGGAGAAAGCTTTCCTAATACCCAGTCTAAACCTCTTCTGGCTCAGCTTGAGGCTTTTACCTCTTGTCCTGTCTCTTGTTAGTCGGGGAAAGAAACCGATCCCCACCTCATTACACCCTCCTTTCAGGCGGTTGTAGAGAGCGGTAAGGTCCCCTCAAGTGCTCTCCAGACTGAACAACCCCAGTTCCCTCAGCTGTTCCTCATAAGACTCATTCTCCAGCTTTGTTGCCCTTGTCAGTTTTGTTTGCCAAAATTTGATGATTTGAAAAATTTGTTTGCATATTTCTTCCAGCCTGTATCAAATATTCTGGAAAGTAGTGTGCTTCTTCAAAAATCTCTTCGGGCCTCTATTGTATCTAGATAAATGATCCTGATGGCTCCGGTTTTATTGGAATTCTACTTTTGTACTGATAATTCACAGAATTTTCAGTATTTTTCAGACCCCAAAAGAGATATTCCATTTTTTGTTTCATCGCTGATTCCAACGCTACAGCTTGTTAAATTTTTGCTTATTTCAGATCTGTCTCAGCCCTGTTTCATCAGGCAAAGCTGCCACCAAAGCTTGATGGGAGATGTGTCCAAGTAAAGGCTCTAGGATTTGACATGTCTTGTTTTGCTGTATGTTTGTGCTGTTATTGTCTTTCATTTGAATTGGAACATAGATAATTATATTCTAGATTTAAAACAACAACTTTGGGTTTTTTTATAAATAAAATATTTGTTTTACTATCCCAAGCCTGGAAACACCTTCAAAGAGGTGATTTTCGTATCTTGTAATTTTCTGTACACCATAAATGGTTACTTGGAATGTGCTTCTAGTTGTCTGCCCTAAAAGGAAAAAAACACTGACCAAAAGAATTTAAAGTGCTTAAGAGTTTTAACCACAAAGGATACACAGAGAGGCTAGAATGGCACATGGTGCTGAGCCTGTCAGATTCTTAAAATACCAACAATTTGGTGGTCTATAATCCTGTCACTCTTTCCATGTATCAGAAAAAAATTGCTTAACATCCTTGTTAATTGAAACTAGAGCTTTCAGACAAGAGATTTGATTTTTCAATTATCTCTGTTATAAAATCAAGAAGGATTTAGGGTAAAGAGCATAGGGGTCTACTTTCTAAAAAACCTGCTGAAGCTTCATAAAAGATTTTGCAAACTGGTCTACTCAGAAATGTTCTCTTGTGGATCACGTTATCCACACTTTCTCTTTTCCTGTTTGCATTGTTGAGGAACTTTCTTTATAAGCTTTGTATTTTAAAATCATTGTGCTCCTTTTCTTTCCTACCCATGTGAATTAATCCATTATTTATGACTTTATTCCATTGAAATTTTTGTGATGTCACAAAAGATCAGATCCATAGAAAAACTAAGAATTGATCAGTAAAAGTCAATGCTCAGGATTTCACAGGATTGGGCCCACTGGAAGAATTATACTCATGTTGAAGCATGATTTTCTAGTAAAAGCCAGCAAGCTTTAAATGTGAAGTGGTCCAAAAAATATATGAAACATAAGCATGAATGTTTCAAAATAAAATGTTTTCCAACATTTTCTGCGAAGGGTCAGCTGTACAATTCCAAAAAAAATAATTATTCTCATTTTAAAATCTAAGAATAGAAAGATTTTAAACCAGAAATGATGGTTCTAAATTACACATAATCTACAGTGTATGAACCTGAAGTCACTCGAGAATGAACTGGAGCTTCATTATCATTATCATAATAATTTTATAATTATTTATTCCAATACATTTATTCAGGGATGTCTGGTTGTCTTCACCTTTTTCTTTACCTATGTCTTACAAGCAAAAAATACATGGAGATAGTTAGGACCAGTGAAGCAAATTGCAAAACCTGATGAATCTGTGTGTTTTGGAGGTTTTGGGATAGAGGGTGTTTTAGTGACAGTAGAGAAGGACCAAGCCATTCCAAACAACAGTAAATGGGCTAGTCAGGCTACCATAGCTTTTCAATACAATCAGTTTATTCTTTATGCAAAGCATTCTTAGCTTCTTTCACTGAATACATGGAGGCAGGATAGGTGCTTCTGTGGGCAGAAAAAAAGATGTGTGGAAACTACCTTATAATTGTTTTAGATTATTTTTCTGCTATATAACATGTGCTTACAGATGTCCTTACCCAGTTCTCTGCAATGATATTTTAGGAAAATGACTTCTTAGTATAGGTGGCTTGAATGTTTGTAGTGCATATACTGAGTCCTTTGATCTTGAGAATAAGATCAGACCTTAATTTTACTGAGGTGTATATATATTCTAGGAAATTGTTTCCATCTGGCATCAGGAATTTATATAAGAGAACGAAAGCAAGCGTCCTTCCACCAGAGAGGAAGAAGGATATCCTTGGTTTAGCACAAGGTACTTGTGTATAGTGGGAAAGATGGAATTTCAAAGGCTCTGTTGAAATTCATCACTAAAATGGAGGCCAAATCACAAATGTGGCACTTGTCTCACACTGAAGTCCGACCATTGGTTCCTCTATGCAAACTATTTGTGTATTTCATCTTCATAGATACTGGCAGATTTATATCTGGGAGAAGAGCTAAGAAATTGATGGTTTCTCAAACGGGACAATAACCTTTCACGCCCTGTTTTTATTTGATGCTTGGCACACTAAATTCCATGCAAGACAACCTGCCTGCACGGTGATGTGATAACCCTGTGATTTCTGTTCCCTAATTGGATGCAATGGGTTGCTTTCTTCTCTCATATTCTGTCTTCATTTCTAGACTAATAATCCTTTAGAAAAGATACAGTCTTGTAACAGTACTCATAAGCTTTTGTCACGTATCATATATTTCACAAAGTCTCCTAGGTATTCTTTGATTTCCAGGTTTCCCAAACATCTCTCTCCCAGATACTTCTTGAATGATTATTTCCTTCAGTTTGCATTTTTCCAGAATGAAACTTATTTTGGGTGATATCCAAAGCCCATTGAGGTCAGAAGAATGTCTCCTATTGACTTCAGTGGACTTTGGATTTGTTCCTTTATTTCCTATATCCTGGAGCCAAATTCTGCACACCTTATTGTTTTAATGAGGATTTTAATAAGCAAGGCAAGCAGTATTGGCTTCCATAGTCTGATATTTTCAGAATCCTTTGCACCGTATTTCACACTTTTCACTAGCATTCATAATGGTACAATGCAATTTACAAATGTAAGTGGTGTTTATCTGTCACCATGGACAGATAATGGAAATCATAAGTAATACTGACTGAATTCTGTTGTGTCCACTACCACCTCTTTCCAGACTTGATATTGTCTGAAACCTTTTGTTTCAGTCTTTTAATTACTTTTCAGTTCGTAGGGTTTTGTCAGTGTTTGGGAAAATGTGAATCATTTGTGGGTAAAGTTTTGAAAGGCACTGTAATCAGTTACAGGTTATATTCTACATATAATAACTTTCATCCACATTCAGGAAAGTGCTCTAACACGTGCTTGAGTTTATCCCTGTTAAGAAGTGTAAGTAGGTTTTTAAATGTAATTGTCTAAGTTTCAATGAAAGTTAAGCAATAGGGAGTTCTTTTCAAATTGTGTCTTTTATATATCAGTTCTCTAAGATGAAGGATTCCAAGCTATTCTACAAAGTCAATACCTTAAAGACTATTGACCGCTATAGTGTGGTTACCTCTGAAGTGAGTGTGCTAGCTATCTTATCCAGGTATTATCATTTACATTTAAAATTGGAGTGAGTTGGGTGGAAGGTCACCAAGATGGTCAGGTGTTTGAAGGGTTTGTCTTAGGAGGAGAAGCTGAGGCTTGTTCAACGAGGAGAAGATGATAGGTTTTTGGGGGACCTTACAGTAAAAGGACACCAAGAGAATGGAACCAGGCTATTCACAGTGCTGTGAGATGGGGAGGGGGGTACAAGAGATAATGAACAGAAATTGAAACAAGACAAGTTCTGACTGGAGGCAGGGAAAAATTGTTTTTCAGTGTGCTCAGAACTGTGCAGTCCTTGAAGGTTTTCAAGACCAAATGGCATAAGAGTAGGTTGGTCAGATCTCATAGCTGCCCCTGCTTTGAGCCAGAGGCTGGACTAGATGAACTCCAAAGAAAACTTCCAACACAAACTATCCTCTGATCTTTAGGTCGTATTCATATTTGTTATTGCTTATTGTTCTTGGTGTCTCTCTGGGTTCATACATTTTAATTTTTTTTTCCAAATAGCATTTATTCAATCATTCTTCTGGAAGGAGAGAGAGAGATACTGGAAAGCAAGTGCTAGAATTCCTTGGACTTCCATAGGAAAAGTGTTAATCCATGTTTCTCTATTTTGAGTTTTTTCTATTTTTCCATACCTGCTCCTTTTCACATACCAATTTAATTGTCAGTGGTTCATAAATTTAATAGCTAATTCCTTTATGATCTGGGAATGCATATGTCCTCCTTCTGGTTTATTTTTTAATAGCTGTTTTATTAAGTACTTGTTATAAATAAATGTACCAGAAAGATCCTGCTGCTCTAGCTGCTCAGGCATCTTTCCCTTACTTTTCTTTTTAAAGACTGATTTTTTTAATCTTAATTATTCCTCTATTCTTTCATTTCCCTTCTTTATTTTTTTATCAATTTGAGTAATATCAGAATCACAGATCACAGGATGGTTGTGGTTGGAAGAGAAATCTGGAGGTTATCTGGTCTAACCTCCCTGTTCAAACAG
>JBCJKH010022128.1:0-10257 GCA_039877255.1 Loriculus beryllinus
TAGAACATCATTTTGGACAAGAAAATAACCTGTACTAGTGCTTTTTCTCTTATATTTCACTGTTTTGACTAATTGCATTTTCTACAATGTAAGTCCTGCTGGAATAACTGTATCTCTCTCACACATTTTCTATTATAAATACCACTTTTTTTAAGGGTTTAGCCTATTCATCCATGGGTGAAATATTTTCTTGAGACATTTTTAACTTAAGAAAACTGCTTTAGTAAGCCACGCTCCTCCTAAGCCTAAACTGGCTCAAGGTGGAGCCTGAACTACTGCAGTTTCATTTCAGATATTCTTTTTCATATTTATTTTTCAGCTTTGCTCTACCTTTTCCAGAGCTAAAACCCTTAATGTCTCTGTCTGCATGTAATCTATTGAGACCAGCTACTAGCAAATACAAGAGTCAATTACTGATAAAGTAAAAAAAAATGATCATCTGCCTGAATTTAAAAGGTGCCAACCTTTACCATTCATTACAAAACAATGTTGTGTATATTAATATCTTATTTTAATCTTATATCTTATTTTTATTACAGCTTGGTCTTTTTATTAAAATATACCCTCAGCATCTATTCAACAAAGAAGAATTTAGTAGTAAAAGCCTTTATATAAATATTTATCTTGTAGCCTGCAAATAACACATGAAAATTCAACATTTACACTAAAGTGTTTGGTTTTCAGGAAAGACCTTAAAGAATCCTCTTGATTTGAAGATTAAGAAGGCCAAAAAGAATTATTTGAGATTATCTAAAGATGGATACTCTAGGGATGGATTTCTCTTAAATTCTACAAGGAGATAACTTGCAGAGAAGTAGCTGGATATTCATCTACCCCTCTGGAATGGAATCATTTTGGTTTATTTTGTTTTTTTCTCATGAAAGAGTAAAATAAGGGGCGGAAGGAGGGGTGAAAGCATGATTTTCTTTACGTTGTTGGTTTTGTTTGACCACAGCACATGGGTTAGGAAATAACAGTGTTCACTGTGGTCAGCATGCTAAGTGATTCCTCCAGTTGCTTATAGTCTCTCACTAAAACTTAGAGTAAGTAAAGCATCAGCTGAAAATATGTTTTAAAAAAAACTAAAATGGAATGGTATTATTTTTAGTTCACACTTTTCCATAAATAAATGTGAATAAAAATTACTGAGTAAACTATTCCATATTCCATCTGAATATGTGTTTTCAGTCACATCACAAAAGAAGGAAGCTTTTGTCAGAATAATGTTCCAGGTGAATTTTGGAAGTACAAAGATGTCAACAGTATCCCTGTTCAAATTCTGAGCTTGAGTTTATGTATCTAAAATATCTCCCTGTAATTTTATATATATATATATTTAAGTGGGTAAAGAAATAAATTAACCATATTAAAACCCAAAATACGTAAATAACAGAACAGATCCATTAACTGAAGTATTTAAAATTGAACTGGAAAAATGTGTATGTTACTTACACAAATCAGATGGTACTTCTGCTATATACTGCTAGCAGAAATATGCAAATATAAATGGCCAGTGTCTGCCAAACCATATACTTTTTAAAAAAGATGAACTAGCTTTTAGGTGCTTAAATATAAGCTACATTTCTGAAAATTCAAACTTAGAATGGTTAAAAGGTCACTGAAACACCAATATACGTTTTTTTTCCGCATACAATTATTGCACTGAAGAGCAATTTCTACTCTTGATAATAACAGATATTTGGAAAGTCTGGAATAAGCTATTACTAATACTGTCCTGAACAATAAAATCCTATCAAAGACAGTTCAATTGGGTAGGGTAGGAAATGTGTCTTTTACGTAAATGTTAATGGATAATCATCCTTGGTAACTGAAAGGACTGAAACCTCTTCTATTGCTCTTACTATGAATACTCCTATAGGTTAGTGATCTCTCCACAAATAAACTCTAGTACCAAAGAAGTAACCCATAATTACTACTGATGTTATATGCAAGCATTTTCAGGCAGAGGTTATGAGTTATGATCACAGTCAGTACCCTGGACTCCAGTTCTGAGTTACAATTATCAGGATACACAGTAACACTCACTTCTAAACAAACTCCATGTGATTTTTTCAGCTGTGTATTTTGATTTCTGTAAGGCAGTTTAGGTTGCAATAAGGAACCCGTAAGGAAAACCTCGGTCTGGGCCTGCTTATGAGTTTTCCCACCAGACCCAGAGAAGCCCACAAGTAAGCAAAACTTACAGAGTAAGCAAAGAGTGGTTTGAACTTCTGACCAGCTGTGGATAGAAAAAAGATTAATTTCTTTATTTTTTTTTACTCTAGCAATACATTTTATACAGGGAAGTCAATGAGGTAAGTCCTTTTATCAAGAAGTCATTTTCTCTTATCAATACTGAAGAACTAGAAAGTGGGAGAATTATTTTTTTTTTTTTACCTGCCAAAAAAAAAAAAATTAACTTGAGCTGGACATGTCTTGACAAGTATTTTACCTACTGGTGAAGCACTGCAGTAACCATTCTCTCCTTATCTCTGACTAGCATAATCATATTATTGGAAGTGCATTAGTGTGAGAAAACAGAGATATTTAATTCATCACTGCAACACTTATGCTTAACAAACACAGAAATGTACTGTCCTTTACTCAAAGACAAATGCTGGCTATCTACATTAATCTGCAGTTCTAGAAAAAGACATATCTGTAAGTGGCAGCAATTCAAAATGTCTTTCAAGCCATCTTATTTTTAAAACTTGATGATCAAAGAAAAAAAAATTGAAAGTGTCTGCAATGAAATTTGTTTAATATATGCCAAATATCTCATTATCTTATGAGCCCTGTTAATATTTCCTTATCCCTCAGTAAAGTTAGCTCACACAATTGATGACCACAGTATAAACTTAAATTTTAAAATTACTCCAAAGACATTTCCAATGTGCACAGAAGCACAAAATTAAATTGGATTCTAATTTTTATATCAGAAGTACATAATTTTCTGCCTGAGAAGCAGGTGTGCTCATCCTATCTTTCTATTCAGCATGCAAGAGTGACCACTTCCAAAGTATGAAGTGAATTAAAACTTATTAAAAAAAAAAAATCTCATTGTGGAACTTGTCTTTAAGCAAATATGAAAGGCTATTACAAGATTTTTAGATTTGTTGTGACATAAATATATTTTATTATCCATGTTCACCATCCCTTTTATTGCTTCATATGAAACATTATTATCTTACCAGACCACATTCTCTCACACCAGAGACCATTCATAAGAAAAACTAACGATTTCTCTTGATCCTGTCTGACTGAAATTTCAGTCAAACTAACATTTAAAGATTGACAGATCTGGGTTTTCTTTCCTATGGAAAAAGATCTTTTCCCAAAAACAGTTCTAAGGGAAATGTAGAGCAAAACACTGAACAGTCAAGGGAGAGCATCTCCACAGTGGGATGTTCTCCCAGCATTATAATGAGAGCAATGTGAATTTATAACCTTGACTATTTTAATAGACTGCAGTTGTTTTAATGGTATCATTTCTGACATATCAAACCTAATCGCAGAACCTACATTCATTTGTGAATGAATCTTTGCTAGAAGGTGTATTTCTTCTAATTTATTTTAGATATTGACTTTACCATTTTATGAAGTTTTCCTTAGTCTTGAACTGTATGACTAATACAAACCAAAAGTTTTTTTCTAACACTTAGCTAAACAGTGCTATTCTTTCCAGCTTATTTTCTGTTGACGGAGAGTTCAGGGAATGGATTGATCTACAATACATGTGTATGTATTTCCCTCTAATAGACCTTCATCCTAATCAGCTTGAGAGGGAAACAGGATGAGGCCATTAATGCCATTTATGTTCGCCTGAGTGCTGTGCTTTTTGTCGATGGTGATCTCCATGTCCAGCTGTACCTGATTTTCCATATATCACATATATGTGTTTCTGCAGGTACCTATCAGGAACAGCCGTAAAGCCTTGCTGCTGGCTAGACTTGAGGACAAGAATCTGTCAGCCTCATTTCTGCTGGATTCCTGGAACTGGCAGCCCATAACAGTCTCCAAAAGTTTCCTGTTATTTCACATTTTTAAGATACAGAGAGCAGAAAGCAGTACAGATTTTCAGGCCAAAATATTTACTTGATTTATATAATAAAACTTCAACAGGCCTTACATTTTGTTTTATTATTTTCTATAGCAACTAAAAATTACATTTGTGTACCAGGTTAAAATTTTCCTTAAGCTCTCTATTATGACATCTACAGCTTTTCTCCTCTGCCTGAAGAGATAATGAACATGCACACACAGCCAAAGAACAATCAAAAGGGAAGCAAAAACACTACCATGAAATTCAAGTCTGAAAAGTGCCACTGCATGCCGTAACACAAGTTTTACTACTGCATGAGCATTGATATCAACATGTAAATCGTGTAATAGAGTAGATCCCATGCCTATCATAGTTTATTTCATAAATATCTTCCATGGCACCTTCTGTCTTGAAAACTGAGAAAGTCATAAACTCCAAATACAGAAGCAATTAGATAAAGTAGAAGAAAATTCCAGCAGGTTATCTGCTTTAATCCTAATTTCATTTTGAGTGTTAATACTCTGGTGGAAGAATAGTTAAATATATAAAAGAAATCCCTTTGCATAGGTACTTCTGTGCCTCACTAGATTTCAAATCTGGGAAATAACATTTTACAGTTTGAGAGAAGGATGAAAGTAAAAAAATAAATAATTGCATTGTATTTAGTCACAAATGATCTAACAATTTAATAAACTTCTTTCTGAATGCAAATCATCTTCAAAACTTCATTTCTATGTAGAAATATCACTTGCATAAGCAATTCCATCCCACTTTTTATATGAAGTCAACATTATCACATGTCAAATTATAGAGAATTCAAATGTTTCGGTGCATTCAAAATTGGTGAACTAAAAACCAAATCCTTTAAGATGCATTAAGAAAGAAAAATCTGAATTATGTTTTTTTCTCACATGTCATCAACCCCTGACACTGCTCTTGGAAGCATGTAAAAGCTTGTGTTGTTTTCACATGAATGACGTGACACTTCACCATAGGGCATTCATCTGGGAACAAGGGTGAGCAAAAACTTCATCTTGATGAGAATGTCTAAGTGATAAGCACAGACTACAGGGCAGTTATTGAGAAACCACACACTGAAATCAATGTTACAGGCCAAATTTTAAATCTCAATAAAGGAGTGGTAACATTCAGAATGAAATCTACGGTTCTGTAATTAGTGGTATGCAGCTTCTAATCTCTCCTGGACAGCAAATGAGACTCCACTAGCAAATTCTCATTCTGGTTTTGTGCAAGAATCACTGCCGGAACCATTGTCAATTAAATTAATGATATAAAGTAATTTCTCCTTTATCTAGTTTAGCCAACTGAAAAGTTTCCATATACTGGCTATATTACTACTATGGGTACTTCCAGGTAAATCCCTACACAGGGAATAACACAAAAAAAGAAAAAAAAAAAAAAAGAAAAAAAACCCAACAGAACACATATGTAATTAATCTTTTTCCTACACAACAGTACTCATATTTTTATTATTGGAGGGAGGGGAGGGAGGGAGAGGCAAAGTGATCACAACAACATCATATAGGCTGTATTTGCCTTCAATTGTAATGTATGTAGATATCTAGATTGGCATCCTGATAGAAATTACCTAAACATTCTTTACATTGCCCCTTAATTTTCTATCTAAGGTAGTTAGAAACAAGATTTGTTTTCTGTATTATCAGGATTCTCGGAAAGTGCAGTTGTATCAAATTTCTGTTGCATAAGAAATACGAACATCCAGGTGAGGTGGATCACAGAAAGTCATGAAGGAGTGTTCAAAACCCTTGTTTACCAACAAAAATAATATTCAAGATCATACACTTAGACTTCTTTTCCTTCCAAATTTTATCTTAAAAAGCATCTTCCAATGGTACTTATCAAGGAAAATTTGGATTGAAAACTGAAATCATGCCCAATTCCAGATATCAGTGAGTAGCATATGAATATATGCACTCACAGTAAGACTGCTGTACATGCAACCCATAAAGGAGCTGTTACAAAAATTACAGAAATGGTTTCAAACTTTTAATTTTGAAAGCATTTGCTGAAAGGCATCCTAATGATACTGTATCAGATTTTAATTTTCAGGTTTCATCTTTCCACTGTCTATATCTCAAATCCAAAACTCCATAATTAAAGGAGGTGGGGAAGCCATCAACTGCATCAGATCATTCTTATAATACTGTGATGTCTCCACAAATTACCCCAATATGCAAAAAAAAAAAAAAAAAAATAAAAAAAAAATAAAGCAATCTGTGAAAGTGTTCTCAAATGCTTGCACAGAAAATAGGGAAGGAACATGTTAGATCAGTTCTTAACTACTTGCTAACTATCACTGTATAAGTGATCACAGCAGAATAAGTCCACTCTCTTCATACTATTGCCATGAGACTCACAAGGAAGTAACTTCAAGTACAGTGGAATAATACCCATGATTCAAAGCAGCACAGATGTGTAATTCTTCCCAGTTTTCTCCTGGGAAAAGGAAACAAGTTGCTTCATGGCCAGTCTCATTTACCACCGTTTGTGTGAAAACACTGTACATTTCAATTCTCACCTGTTAAACCTGTAGCATCTTTCTACTCTCGTGGACATTTTTCCCATTAGAAACTCTATAGATTAAATCAAGTGCCCTACACAAGATCATTTCAGTACAGTAAAGTTACCCTTGAATCAGACTGATTATTATTCAGCAAACCAGATAGTCATGTCCCAAGGGGATAAATTATTCTTTGCTTTAAACAGACCAATACTGAGATACATCCAGCATAAAACTAAGGGGGGATAAAAAGGTTTGAGGTTGGAAAGAAAGGTCTTTTCTAAGTTCTAGCACTTCTAGCCTTTATTCCTTTTCAGCACTCAATATAAAGACATTTTGAAACATTCAGCTTTTCTAAAAGCAGTAAGAAGCTACCTTCTGCAGAGGATTTAACAGCAAAACCTGAATGCAGCTGATTTTTTAAAAGGGAGACATGAAAATTGCTTAACTAAGTAAAAGCTAACTCCAGTAATCTGGGTCATGAGGATTTGGGTCAAAATCTTACCGTACTGCAAAATTCATTGCAAACTCACGTAAAGCTGAGAGATTTGGGCTGTGGTTTCAGGTGGAGCTTCAGTTTATTTAATGAACCTCATGCTGATGTGTCAAAGGCTTATCCTATGAGATCTCTGCTGAGCTGTCAGTGAAATCAATATGATTCTGCACACAGCCTGCTTGTCTGGGAATAGGATGCCTCATCATTTCACATTAGAGCTGGAGGGGAAATATCTTGCATGAAATGTCTGAGGCAAAGTTGAAGAATTTTCCACAATTAAAAAAGGAAGTAAAAAAAATCCCTTCCTTAGGAGACTAATAGCAAACAATCTTTTCCAGACAACTTTGCAAAGAAAAACATAAAAACAGTACAAGGCATTTTTTATTAGATTAATTTTCCCTCAGCAATTGTACTTCTCTGGAATATATTTTACTAAATTAATCTTCTGGGTTATGCTCTTTAAAGTGCTCATAGGATCATCAATCTCACTCTCAAGCTGCTATAGCTTAGTAATTCATATTGGTACTGCAGTGTGTGCCAATCCTTTATTCCTCCCTATTGCTAATGTAACAATTTAAAGGTCAGTAGCATAACCTGAACTAAAGGAAGTGCAAATGTATCAGGAAAACAGTGTGTAAATTTGCATCTCCATACTATATCACACACAAGAACCTTCCTTTTACACTGTTTCTTAAAGTCGGTCAGGTTTATGACCTGAAGTTGGTGAACTTCAACTGCTTCTCTCAGAGGGAGATCAAATTTGCTCTAATTTACTATTTTCCATCAGGCACTACTACTGCTCTGTGTGTAAATTCAAGGAGAATTAGGCCCATCACTTTAAATAGTGCATTCCAGACATAAGTTATCATGACAGCATATTTTACCCGGAAGTGTAATTACAGAATCTCAGAGATGCTAACTAAGAAGAAAAAAGCTGCATAGCTAAACAGATGTTTGTGCATCTTGATAAAAAATTCCCTCACGCTTGCAGAATCAAACAGGAGGGAGAGAAAGACAAATCAAAGCAAAGCAGGTCATGTGCATGCGAGTATGTTCATCCTTTGTACCACAGGACTTTATCATGCTGCTAAGGCAGCACCCTGAGCTAAACAAAGAACTGCTGAATATCACAGAGCCTTTTGCTTTATGAACAATGCCCTAAAATCTTCCTGGAACTCTGCCTTGAAAGGCTCCGGTGTCTGCCAGAACACTAACCTCATTTGTCCATGCATTAAAATGAAAAGTTAATGCTTCACTATGCTTGTCTCCCATAGTAAGATCTGCAGGACAATTACAAAGCATCTGTCAGGACAGAACACAGCACCATTCTTACTATGCTCTAATCAAACTTGCTTCCTGACCAAGCTAAACCACAAGTGTAAATCTAAAATAAAAGCACAAATAGCAACAGAGATAGCATGTTAGACAATTACTGATTTACACCACTCCTGTCATTACTGGTCAATTTCTGTATTGGTGTACATGTAATCTACAACTCTGAAGGACTCACGTGAAAATCTCCTTTCATAAACAATCAGTGATCTAGATTCAAGTAAAATGTCATTAAAAAACACAATAGCCTTAAGCTGCTGTTACCTTGACATTAACGTGATCCACAGGTTTGAGCTACTCTGTTATTTAGTGATGCTGTCTGGTGGAGAAAGCGTTTGACAGATGTCTCTGGGGAGGCTTAGAAGGCACTCTTAGATTTGCAGAAAGCAATTTATTTTCCTGCTGTCCTTATTTTTCATCTTAAACTGAAGGACTAACCACTTTCCCCAATTCATCTTTTGTTTTCCAGAGGTGATATGCCTTATTAGCCTTATTTTGACAACTAGGAAGTTAAGTCTTAGTCCTCCCACCTTGTGAAGTAAAAGGAAATATATTAACGACTTCACAGGGTAACACAGAGGGGAAGCTTGTTTTTCATACTGTGAATCTCACTATGTTAGATGCCTGGAGCCAAGTAGCCTTATATCCTGTAGATTGGGGCTTCAAATACCCAAGAGAGCTCTAATTTCAGTGGCGAAAGGGTATGTGAATGCACATGAACCTGAAAGCACCACCCTGGGATGTTATTATCTTTGGTAAGCCTTAAAAAGGGAAGTAAAAGAGGTGTAGCATGTAAATCTATCAATGCCAGGAGGATTCAAGTGTGTAAACACCATATCATAAAACTCCGTAGTATAAAAAAGACAGCTCATGTAAATACCAAGGCCATGTAAGATCTATGTTAAGTATTCTCCCATATTTCAGAGCAACTGAGTATTTATGCTTCCTTATAAAAGTGTTTGTTTCCATTGTCCCACACTATAGATGCTGCAACAATACAAACAAGAATATTTTCTTGTCTTTAACACTGTAGTTTTAAAATTTTATGTATCCCTTCTAATGTGCATCAACAAACTTCTCATAGTGATCTAGCAGTCGCAGCTTTTCTTTATTACAGAGAGATATGCGAATAGGAGGAGGAATAGCTACATGATCACAACCCTCAGCAATAAAACCAGATGGACTGGTTTCACTGGCTTCCACAGGACAATTTCTAGCCCACACTAACTGTGAACAACCTACCCCACTACAAAGGCAGCAGCAGAGCAGGTTGGAAAGCAATTCAACCCACATCTCAGCCCTGCACATCTCTTTAAGTGCACAGATTTTCTTGATATTTTAACTGGTTATCTGAAAGTTCCCTCTGTGGTTATCATGTCATGAGAAATGTTCAGAAGAGCTTGTCCTTGGGCAGCAGATGCTTCTGTTGCGCCCTGAGCACCACAGTGGCTGAGGCTTAGGTGGATAACAATTTATCTCCCAGAAGAGGAAGAAGTGGTAGAAGTAGTGGTATTTTGTACATCAAAGGAATTAAAGTATTTAGATTAAAGCATAAAGATTAGAAACCTGATTCTAGACCTTCCTGAGCCTACTACCTCCAAGTCCAGCAAAATGTACCAGCCACAGCCGTATAGGAGGAGAAATCCTCTGATTTCTCCAGGCATTTCAGATTACCTTTCTTAATGATTTACTGGGCTTCTCCCAGATTGCCCTGTGACTGCTTATCAAACTTACTGTCCCCTGCCCTTTGCTGAAAGTCATAAAAATGAGGCATAGCATTACATTCAAAATATTGTTATAGACAAAAAGGAAGATACTATATATAAAAAGATAAGAATTTACTGT
>JBCJKH010022131.1:2248-24894 GCA_039877255.1 Loriculus beryllinus
GTTGGGGCTGTTCAGCCTGGAGAAGAGAAGGCTGCGCGGAGACCTCATAGCAGCCTTCCAGTATCTGAAGGGGGCCTATAGGGATGCTGGGGATGGACTCTTCATTAGGGACCAGGGCCAGCTTCCTTCCAACTCTGCACAGACATGGCCACTGATGCTCCTTACCCCACTTCTCAGCTGCTTTGGCCTTACAGTGATTGAGCCTTCAGAGACATATGAGTATATAACCTTCGGCTCTGTTTTTTTGGCTTTCCCATATTAGACCTGTTTACTGTCTCCCAAATGCTTCTCATTTCAGAATGGTCTAAAGGCTGTCTTTTTTTTACCCTTAAAAAAATAAAACATTCCAGCTACCTGTCCCACCACCTTGAAGCATCAAAGAAAGCCACTATCTACGTTTATCAGCCTGATGTCTGGTTTCTTCTTTTGGGGCTGTCACGATTCCAATCCTGGCAGGGTCATGGGAATAGAACTACTTGTGTCTCTGGGGTTTATTCTGCAGAAAAGTGATTAGGTGACCTGTCCTTGTGCCTATTCACTCTCTTCCTTTGCTCGTGAGCCTTGGCAGGCTGAGGAGTGATGGGACTAAATTGACCACAAGTTTTCTATGCCTAGAAGCTAAGCTGAAACTGCTAACTACCTGGAAAAAACACAGCCATTTACTGCTGTACTAGATTTTAACACTTTTTTTTTTGTCATAGGTAATTTTGAATAAAGCCAGGCCTGCAATCTGCACACTGCAGCTCAAAAAGGAAGAAGGACTTTTTAGAGTTTTAGTGACAATTCTTCAACCAAGTAGGTGGTTTTGGCAAACTTTGTGAATTATCATTCCTCAGAGTTCTGTATCTAGCTGCAGATAGGATTTGTGAAATTATCTGGGATCTAAGGAGGACTTGGTAGAACAGAGTAAATACATTTCCTTGTTTATGGTTGGAAAATATTTTTACTGGGGTTTTGTGGAGGACAGATAGGCAGTAATGTTGTCTGAAAGGTCTGCACAACTGCTTCCCAAGTCCTAAGTGAAGGCGGTTGTGTGGAACAAATATATGATGAAGGACATGTCCTCCTACTGAAAAAAATACCAAACCAGTTTGCTTGATTGAGTTTTGACAAATAACCACCTTTAATCTACATCAGGTAGAGCAAGGCATGAATATCTTGTCACTGTATGTTCTGCACAACACCAGTGCTCATAAAGGAAACATTGAATCACTCCCTGAAGCTATAAACAGCAAGGCTGTAGCCCTTCTAACCCAGAGACAGAACTGACTTGTGTGTATTTGGTGCTAGGACTTTATGATGAGCAAAATAATGTTCATTAGAAGGCTTTTATTGTTAGTATTTCATTGCAGAAAAGGTATTCTAGTTTTAAAGGAAATAGCAATCTCTACTTGGGGTTTAGCCCCAGGTATGGTGTTACCACCAGCTTCTGTTGTCATCAGTGCATTATATGGCTGCCCGATATCCAGCAACGAAAAGGGCACCTTTTGTGTTAGGAATGCATTGGGAAGGGGTCTGTGTGTCCTTACCTCCAAACAGGAATGGTAGCAGAGAAGTCTATGCCTGTAGGAATGCACCCAGCACTGTCTGCCCAAGAGCTCCAGCTGCCACTCCATGGACTGCTCCCAAGCAGTCCAGAAGCCCACACCAAACCTCTGTGTTCTGGACCTACTTACTGGATATAAAAAATAGTATTGCTTTCATTCACATTATCACTTACTGCACTTTAAAATAAAGTTCCTGGAATTTGACCTCAAAAAGCATCAAAATGACAGGCAAGAGACTGGAGTAACAACCTGCCAGTGCTGTATAAGCACTCAGCCTTTTTCCCTGAAAATAGATAAAGTTGGCTGAAATAGAAGACTGAAAGTTTCTTATCTCTCTTTTTCATCAGAAGATTTTTTTTTTGTTTTCTCCTCTTGACCAGCCCCATTTCCTTTTGCTTCTGTATAAGGAAGTTCAGCATCTTTACTTTCTTATAAATAAATTTCTAACTACATTACTCAAATTCCTTATTGGCAAAAATTCTACTTAGTCCTCCTTTTGTTGTTAATGTATTTCTGGAAACATTTTTTATTGTCTTTTATGGCAGTAGACAGATTACGTTATAACTGGGCTTTGGTCTTTCTAATTTTCTCCCTGCATAACCTCACAGTGTGCTTATAGTCCTCCTGAGTTGCCTTCCCCTTCTTCCAAGGGTCATAAACTTTCCTTTTTATCCTGAGTTCCAGCAAAACTCTCTGTTCAGCCAAGCCACTGTTCTTACCTGCCAGCTCATGGGATGGCCTGCTCCTGTTCTTTTAGATTTTCCTTCTTGGAGAATGCCCAAACTTCCTGAACTCTTTTAGAATTGACTCCCAAGGGACTGTCAGCCAGGCTCCTAAAAAGGCCAAAGTCTGCCCTCAAGAACTCCAAGGTAGCACTTCTGCTGACCACCCTCCTTACTTCTCATTTCATAGAATAATAAAATTGGTTGGAAGGGACCTTAAAGATCATCTAATTCTAACCCTATGTGATTTCAGGGGCTTTGCCCAAGGTGGCTTCCAACTACCTTATCACCCACAAGTCCTTCTCTGTTCACAAACAACAGGTTCAGCACCTCCCCTAGTTGGCTTCCTCACCAGCTGTGTCAGGAAGTTCTCTTCCACACACTCCAGGAACCTCCTGGACTCTTTTCTCTCTGCTGTATTGCATTTCCAGGAGACATCTGGTAAGTTCAAGGCCCCCATGAGAAAAGAGCTAGTGATCGTGAGACTTTTCCCAGCTGCTTATAGAAGATATCATCTACCTCTTCATCATGGCTGGGCAGTCTATAACAGACTCCCACACTGATATCTGCCTTGTTGGCCTTCCCTCTGATTCTTACCCATAAACACCCAACCCTGTCATCGCCAACAATAAGCTCTAGACAATGAAGCCACTCTCTAACATATCCCACCACCTTTTTGGGAGGGATGAAGTCCTAATTCCTACATGACCATTCACAGCTGCTTCCATGGTTTCTAACATATCTATAACCCTTGCATCTTTGCTGCCCCATGGATCTCCATCCCCTACCTCCACTGAGACGGCAGACCAAAGTACTTTACTGCACACTCTCTCCCCAACAATGATGTGCTGTGCCCAAGCTTACCTCTTTCAAGCCTTGTTTTATCTCTTTCTCCCTTCAAATCTAGTTTAAGGCTCTTTCAATGATCCCTGCTAATTCCTGTGTGAAGATCTTTTTCCCCTCTGAGACAGATGTACCCTGTTTGTGTCTTCTAGACCTCAAACGTCATTAAGGCATTTGGCTCACAGGATTGTGGCACTCCTAAACCTGAGCTGCTGCTGGTTCTATATAGACTTCATACACGGCCATGTGCTATTATAAAGGTTAAAATTAGAAAAAAAACCAAACCCAAACCAGAATTTTAGTTGTTTGGTTGGTGGTTTTTCTTTCAATCCATCACTATAAATCATAACTGAAGGGCCAGAGTCCAAGAGCAAAATAAATCTCCTGTCAAAATATTATTTTTTTTTGTGTCTTGTTGGCAATGTTATTAAAACTGGCTGAGACCCATGGAATATGAAATGCTGGAACTTGTCAGAAAAATTGCCATTAACTTCTTGAAACCAGCCACAGGTAATGTATTTTTGGTACTTCATAGGTTACACTTTGATCTCACTCTAAAAGAACTGCTATATGCATTGCAACTGAAAAATCAAGTAGAAGCAGGTTTCTCCTGGTCTGAAACTCAAATCCTGCAATTTCTTAAAATGCCTTAAAAAGTTTTCCCTAGTCAGCTCCCAGTGACATCCATAGCATCACTTTGCCATGCCCAAAGAAGTTCTGTAAATGACCCTCAAGGTTATCAGTGTTCAGGGTAAACCACAGGGAGTTAACTCTTCCCAGCACAGGGTAAAAAATGTATTTATGGATTAAAGTACCTGTGGTGGTTTCCATGGAAAGTTTCAAATGCAGAAAGTTTTCAAACCAGAAAAGAAAAAAAAAAAAAGCAGGGATGGCTGACCTGCTAATATTTGCAGTGAAAAGAGACCAAGGAGGAAAGACATTTCAGTTCTTCAGCATCTCAAGGCAGACTGATTGCTGCAGGCACCAGCATGGTTGAGTACCCTGATTATGCCAGACCATGCTGGCTACCACAGCTATGGTAATTGTAGTCTCCAAACTAAAAAGTCAAACTGAACTTAGAGCCTCTGCTGGTTTAGGTACTGATGTATGTCACACCAGCTGCGAATACCTTGATGCCACAATTAGCTCAATATAAACTTGCCACAGTGGACTTGCATGCTGCAAGAGTTTGCCTACCAGCAGGGAAGGACTATCAGGGTTTCACATGGAAAACCGCAGACTTAATGTTCCTGTGCCTCTTTCTTGTCAGTATAAGAGACACAATAGCTTGTTTTTCACTCCCATGTTGTCTCTTATAAATTTGCCATTGACAGTTTTATTTTGTGCTCTCTCATGTCTCTCACACGTGAAAGACTATAGGGCTGGAATAACACAAGCAACAACCATAAAAATAGGAATAAATAATGAAGTGCAACACTGTTACAGGTCAATCATCTGGCCAAAAAGGCTTGTTCAGTGTTTTTTCTGTTCTTGTTGTTTTGATGCTCCCAGCTATTTGCTGGGGCTGGGGTGAGGGAATCGCTGGCAGCTGCACAAGCAAGCCCTGTCAAGCCCTGGTCAAAGAAGTCATAAGCCAGAAAGAGGGAGGTTTGTTTTCTATGCCTGGAATTTGTTTTCTGTTCATATGTTATCCTTTGGTCTTTATAGGAGGAGACATAAATATGAATGTTTAAAATGAAATATTGTTTTCTAGTGTTCAGACCTCCTCTAGGATCTTTTACCAGTTCTTGCTCCACTCTGGATGAACACAGACATTACCTTTTTTATTCCTGTAGAGTTCAGTGAGAATGTGACTGGTAAAACAACAAAATCTACTAAAAAACCTGCTCCCATGGGGTCAGGCTCCCACACATCTGTAATGTATCATGTGGTTGATCAGCTTTGCCTTAAATTACTGTATTGTGGCAGACAAAGACTTGCAAGTATTCTCTTTCCAAAAGCAGCCAGGAGGCATCCTGGTCTTTTAAAAACCCTTAGACTCAGGAGTCCACCCCTCACCCTGAGAAGGGATCAGCTTTATGCATCTCTTGTCTCACTCTGCTTCTAAAACCTCAGATGCTGGTGGCTCCACAGCAACCATAACTCATAAACATACTTTACTGTCCCTAAAGGTAGATTTTTTCTTTCTCTTTTTTTGTGATGCAAAGTTTTCTTCGTATATTTTCTGGCCATACCGTTCCAGCACAGAGAGTTAGAACAGATGATTATCTTTCTCTTGGCCACAGCCTTCTACGTGTTTGAAGACTCTTGTAATTTCAGTCATTTCAGACTAAACTACAATTCTTTCAGTTCTTTTCCTTGAAAAGCGTGGTTTTTAAACTCTTCTCATTTGATACTTTTACTTCTGAAATTTTTTATGTGCCATACTAAACAAGGCTGTCCACCTGAGGTCCTACCAACACAAAACAAGCTGTAGTATGACTTTCAGTTACAAGCTCACTTTCATCTTAGAATCATAGAATCATAGAACCATAGAATAGTTAGGGTTGGAAAGAACCTAAAGATCATCTAGTTCAAATCCCCCTGCCACAAGCAGGGACACCTCACACTAAAGCATGTCACCCAAGGCTTCGTCCAACCTGGTCTCGAACACTGCCAGGGATGGGGCATTCACAACTTCCTTGGGCAACCCATTCCAATGGCTCACCAACCTCACAGTAAAGAATTTCTTCCTTATATCCAATCTAAAACTCCCCTGTTTAAGTTTTAACCCGTTACCCCTTGTCCTGTCACTACAGTCCCTAAGAAGATTAATATGAAAGTACAGCAGATGAACACACAGATTAAAACCTGAAAAAAAAAATAATTAGGAATTATTTCTAGTGGCTGAATTAAAACAGAATACTTATGAGAGAAGAGGAAGCCAGTTTTTCTATGCAATGGAAATCATACTGATTCGAACAGAAAATTAAATGCTCTGCAATGACACTAAGCATAGTACAGGGAAATAAGGTGAAGGGAAATGATCCAAATGAAAGCAATTTGGGTCAGCTGTCACAGTAATACCCATGACAAGTTTTTGTGGAGAAGCTGAATAACCATTGCTTCTTTTAAGGACTTCAGCCACAATTTAGGACTTGCCCTAATGAAGCCTGCTCACCAGAGGAGGGAAAGCCCTCAAACATTCATCCCTTAAATATACACACACACACAACCCTGAGGGAAATCCTACCTCTAAGCATCAGTGAGATCAACTCCCTTGCTCAGCTGAATGTGATGGAGTCAGAAGTAGTCCTCAAGCCTCAAACTGAAAACTGAATTTTGGAAACAAGGCACGGAATTCACAAGGATTTCAGGGCCTCAAGCAGTTTTCAAGCTTAGAACCATTCTAGACAGGCAAGCCTTGCCTCTTTCCAGCAGCCTAAAACTGTTCACTGTTTCTGTTCACCATAGAAACATCTGGAGAATTGAGAAAGTGTCTACACTGCAGTTTTCTATTTTTTTAGGAATTCCACCCAGAGAAACCAGTGTCACTTCAGCATTGGTATTGAGGTTTCCTGGGAAGATGATAGGAGGGGACCTGAGAAAACCAGCACCACAGTATCCTTTACCTGCCTCTTGCTTTAATTGCATTTTATCTGTAGCCCTTAAGGAGCTACACATCTCAACTGCAACACTTGTCATCAATTCAATAGCAACAAACCTATCATGAACTGCAGAGGCAACTTAGCAACTAACTGCGCTCCCAAGCAACTTCTGGTTACCAAAGAAGTTGCCACAAAATTACGAATGAACAAATAAACAAAGAACCATTTGGCTCACAAGCAAATGGACTATGCAAACTGGTATTTAGCCTGGGAAATAATCTCCTAAGAAGAATTTTTTTTTTAGTAATCTCCTCATAAAATCAATGTATGTTTGAGATGGCGTCTGTTCAACATGCCTAGTGCTTTATACTGGAAACTACAATGTTCTTTGGGCAATATGATGTCCACTACCAATCCGGCTAACCAGCTGGGAAAGGAAGCAGACCTCACTGCCTCAAATACACTGATTAGATTCCTGTAAAGATAAATAAAGAGGCCAAACTATTGAGACCTATGGAGTAAGAATAGTTCATATGGGCAAGACTTTTGAAGCAAATATAGGGAAGGATCACCAATAAATCATTTAGCTCAAATGAAGAGATCATTAAAACACTTCTTTGCATACATGTCTAAAAAAGGATGGGAAAGAAAACTTGGGGAGTTTTCAGCACTATGTAAGAGAAAAATTGGGAGTGAAGAAGAAAATGAACCTGCAACCTATTTCAAAATGAATCTTCAATGTATTCTAAGACCAAATTTCCCCAGAGTCAGTGGAAGGGTAAAGCTACTGGAAAGTATTAAGTCAATTTAAACATAAAGTATCTTTGAACTTTTTACTGCAGAGCAGGATACTTCCCAGTAAAACATATGCAAATAACTGTTCTGTTTAGCAGACACCTATGTTTGTCTTAGCTCTTGTGGCAAGCTAAGATTATTTTGTAGGATACTTTGTCTTCTGAAACCAGACTTGCAAATGGTGCATCTTTTCCTTTCACTATTATTATGTCTCTTCTATCCTTTATGTACACAGGCAACGACAATAACTGTGCTTTAAAATTCAATTGTGTCTTTCATCCTTTGTATCAATGAATTTATGTATGTTGACTAAACTCCTTTAAGTGTAACCAAAATTGTAACCTGCATTACAATATTTGCAAAAACACTTACAACCATTCCTTTGGGATAAGGGAAGGAAAAACTTCAGTTTTGGCATCTAGTAACATGGCAATCAGCTGAGTAAGGAAAAAAGGTCCAAGCTTATAAGAAACAATTGGCAGCACAATCATTTGTCAGACCAAACCAAAATAAATCAAAGAACGTGTCCATAGAAATGCTTTCAAAGTGCAAAGTTGAAAAGGTAACAGTCACATGTTAACAATGCGTCTACCTACATGACGCTCCCTATATATTTGCACAAAATTAAACCAGGTTCTGAGTACAAGTACACATAATTTAATACCTCCAGACACAAAGGTACAGTTACTCCAAAAGTACATGGTACACATATACGTGTGGGTCTTTGTACAGAGCAGACTGGTCCCAAAGACTTAGTACTGTCTCAATACTATTCTACAGCTGTTAACTTTAGTTAATGAAATGGAAAACATTCTTCTAACCTTATATAGCAACTTTTGCCTTTGTAGAATAAGGAATTCTATAAACAATGATTGAGACTGCTTTTACTTCACAAAACACAAGTCAAACTGATTGCAGATTTCAGAATTAAAGATTTAAGAAACACTTCGTAACTTACAGAAGTAGACTCTTCTTATTGAAGAAAAGCTCTTTCCACCAACAAGATGTTTGACAATTTTCTAAGACACAAAGACTCTCTACAAAGAGCATCTTTACCGAGGCTTGTTAGAAAAGCATGTGGCTGCTTTATTTTAAATCCTTCCCTCTACAGAAATGGAATTTAAGTATAATCAGAAGAGAGCAATAAAACACACTGACCTGAATTTGCTGCTGCAGTAGATTGATTTTGTGCTGCTGTTGCAGAAGTTGCTGCTGTTGTCTTGCAATCTATTAGAAATAAAATTGCCATTAAATTAAAACAGTAATATTGAAACTTTAATATTATTGACGGGAAAACACCTTAGTAGCTATTATTTATTGTATTTTTATTAAGCATTATTTATTTCAAAAAAGAAAAAAGAAGGATATTTTAGGGGTATGTGATGCAAACACTTTAAATGCAACATAGAACCCATAACAATCTTGTTAGCCAGTAAGAAATACGTATTTTAAACACTTGGGCCTTAATTCCACAAAGCACAGAAACATGGGCTTATCTGTGTGTACCTGAACAATCTCATCACTATTCAACAAAGCGCTTAAGCCTGTGGTGATCTTTGACTATGATGCATTACTGTTAGCTACAATGGGAATGAAACACATGCTTAAAATTAAGTGCTTTGCTGAATGGGGATGAGATTACTCAGGTGCTTAAGGTTAAACACACATTTTCCTGCTTTGGTGAACTGAAGCCTTAGCTAGCCCTGAATAGTGAAACATCTATAAATACAAGGTCTAGGGCAAGCTTCTCTAACTTCATTCACAATGAGCAGCACATTACTTTCCTTGTAAATCTCGAAGTCTCCCTTGGAGCTACTCAAGTAGGGCCTCATTCTGTACAAAAGCAGTACCTGATATTCAGTAACTCATCCTCAGCACAACCCTGTGAAATACGTAGATATTCCTACCCTCATTTGGTAGATTCAGTAAGGGATCTGGAGGGTAAAGTTTCACTCTATCCCTTCTCTAACACAGATGGGGAGAAGCAAATACTCAGGGCAGGGAACACTAAGACACTAAGGAGAGAGAATCTACCACAAACACCCCACCCCTTGAGTCCCACAAAGAATCTAAAATCAGCATGCAAGAGTAGAAGGCAAACAGGATCCAGATCTCCGATCACATAGCTGCTTCCTACAAGGAGTAGCATGGACTGCTGCTACAGAGAAAAAGTTTCAGGGAGCAGAGGCAACAACTGGACTTCTGCTTCAGAAGGGTAACTGTGCAGCAGATAGAAACAAGGTCAAGATTTGTGTTTCCTGGAAACCATAGCCTCAGCACTTCTGCTACCTTCATTTCTTAAATATAATTTCCCCTCCTATAAATATTTATCTAGAGCAGAATAACCACATAAAACAGCAAGAAGTGGTGACAAAGGTATTTTGGTCACTCAAATCCACTTTTTCAGTTTTGGTAAATCCCCTCCTGATCTCCTTCCCCCCCCCCCCATTTTCTGAACACATTTTCTTTGTTATAAACAGAGAAAGGCAAGTAAAATGTTTTTTATGATTCAAAAACACAGGAATGTAGCAAGGCTGATTTGGAAATAAACAGTCACATAGTTTTAGTGCAAACTGTTCAGATTAACTCAAAAAGAATCTGCAGTTACATGTTAACAGCTTGTAATTGTGCACACAGGGATCAAGTCTCATTTCCTTAATCTCTCACTTTGTCACCTAGAAATAACTTTGTAATTTTTTTCACAGTATACTCTGTGTATTTTTTATACATACAAATAAACATATGTATGTTTTATACAAAAAATACTCTCTAATTTTTTTCACTGCTACAGTTAAAACTCATTTTTGTATGGGACACCAACACAAATTTGATAATATTTTATGTCTTTCATACGGCCTGAAAGAGACAAACTAAGGTCTACATGATTCTGGGGCTGGATCAAGGCAAAGTGCCTCACAGAAAAGGAATCAGGCAACTAGCATATCCCACTTACACTGACGCTTGTAAGAAGGATTGAACTCCCTTTATGAGCCTGGTGTTCAAATATTTCTGGACAAATCTCCCAGTAAAGTCAATAAAAATATAGTGGATGAAGACATGAAAAAGCATGCCCTAGTCTGCTAGTGAAAAAGGCAGTTCAAACAGCTAGCAGACTGTGTGCCCAGGTAACCCAGGCGCAGCTCCTAAGGCCTCAGATCACCTATTGCCAAATTAGTGATCAGCAGTAGTGTCTACATTTGGAAAAGCAACTCTAAAGGTAACTGTGCTACAGAGAATATTTAAAATCCTGTATGAGTGCTTGAGTTACTATTTCGTACCAATTGTGCTATTCCACCTCAAAAGTGTAGTGCTTGTTGCTAAAGATAAGCTCTGTTGGGTTTATGTGCACATTGTCCCTGCTCCTAAGATCTCAGTGAAGATAACAAAGATTATAATACTATTTAGCTTCGGAAAAGAATTATTTGTAATTTCACATTGAAATNNNNTGCCACATGGAGCTGCATCATGGGTGTTTCTTTCTAAGTGCTGTATCTTTTTTCACAGATACACAGTAGCCTTTGTCCAGAATTGTTTGGTGGTGCTGGTGACCTGGCTACTTAAAGTGGGAAGCTGTAGCCAAGGCAAGGATGAGATTTTTGTTTCCATGTGCAAAGGCACTGATCTGCTGGAGTTCAGACTGCTTGTGAAAAGCTTTTTGTATATGTATGTACAATGTAATACCCTTTCAAATAGGCATTTCCTGATGAAAACGAGAAATATACCCAAAAACATCTAATGTCAATGGTTCCTCTTAGATGGAAGAGTACTGTGATAGAAAATGTATCCAACACCCTGCAATGCAATTACCATAGCATAGTCTTGATGTATAGGCTTGACACAGTAAAGTAGGGTACACAAGCACCATGTGGCTCAAATTCTGAATTTTATTTGCCTATCGGTTGAGCTACATGCTCGCTTCATTGAGCATGACAACCTAGTTTTAAGTGTCATTTAATTTTCATTTTGAAATATAATTACAAAGTGTTCACTGTAAGATATCACTCGTCTGCAAATGTGTCAAGATTAATTTGTGCTAGCTTATTCACAAGTGTCAATAGTTAATTACTGTGTCATCTCTGGATGGCTAAATGACATTCTAACTTCTGATTTTTTACAGTGTTCCTTTATGTTATTTTCCATTAGGGGATGAGTCCATATTCCTACATGTGGGCAAATACTCAAGCACATAAAATAACAGACGTCACAACTCATTAAAATCAACAGAGCATATATTGCTGTATATATCCTAGAAAATACATTTAACTGAAAAGATAATTCTAGTAATAATGTCAGATTCCTAAAAACCACACATTAATTTGGATCTGTCTGATCTAATGCCTAGGGGACTAGTACATGGAATCACTGCTGTTACACTTTTGTACAGTGAGAAAAGGACAGCTCTTTGCACAACTGCAGTTTTTTCTTTTTTTCAAGAAACCCCCCAAAGCCCCAAACAAACAAACAAAAAACCTACAAAAAGCCCCATATCAAATCTTACTTGTAGAAGATATTTGAAGGTTTAAAGATGCTTAAGGTTTTTTGTTCAATTATTTTCTTGTCAAAAAGAGGAAGAGTTAAATAATGGTTATAGTCTGGCTTATTTGTAACTCCCAAATTTGCATCTCAATGCAAGCAACAAGAACTGTGAAATCTATCAAATGCCATCTATTCTGGGAAAGAAATTATTTGAGTGCCCACACCCACTTTTTTTCTCACGGGCCTATAATACTTCCCCTTTCTGGAAAAAGATGTCATTCCTGAAGATATTTAACCTTTGTTAACAAAAAAGATGAAAGGAAGCACCATGCAGAACAGTGTTTATGATAAGCATTCTGTATGAAACATTTTTGCAGGTTTCTTTCTTGAAGCCTCACCTGTTCTTGCTGTTGGCGAGCAAGGTCCATTTGCTGCCGTTGTTTTTCAATTTGTGAGGCTGCCAGCTTTTTCTGTTCATCATGGGCAGCTAAGAGCTGCTCCCGTAAGCTGATCAGCTGGGTGATCATAGTAGAGAGCTGTCGCTCTTTTTCTGCCAGGCTTTCTGGTGTACCTAAATGTGCAGGAAAGATTTACTGTAAATATGAGATAGACAATAGCTACCAAGCAATAGTCACAAAAGGAATGGCTGAATTGCCAACATGCAAGTGTCAGCTTGCATATACATTTTACTAATAAATCCCAAAAGAATAATCTAGCACATAGCTTTGCTGTGCCCTAAGTAGTGAAAGATATAATAAAACTTGAAGCAGGAAAGATATAGAGTATTTCTTTTTTTCTGACAGGAGTAATTAATGATACACTGTGTACACATCCCTGTATCTTTTCCATCTAAATCTGCCCAGTGTGATAAATACAGTCACAGCTTATTAGACATAATTTTCCTTAACTTCATATATTTAGCTGTGGGTTTTTGGTTTTGGTTTTTGTTTGGGTTTTATTTTTGTTTTCCCATGTATGTAAAAACACAAAAAAAAAAAAAAAAAAGAAAAGTTAAAAGATGCTGTTCAGTGGAAGTAGCAGTTTAATAGTTTATTAATCATTTCACTAAAATACCCATATATCTGGTAGGTCATTTGGGTAAATGTAAGCTTTGGTTATGGAATGTGAATTGAAAAAGAGCTCTACTTGTCCCTAAGAGGAATGGCTAACCTGAGAAAATGGCTTACAAATTTTCATGTAACTTTCAAAGTTTACTCTACAGAGAGCACTTAATTAATATGAACTACGGTACATTTATTCTTTGCACTAATGATGCTTAATGGTCTGTTTATGGGTAAATTGCATGGGTCTCCTAAGTAGAGAGTACAGGGTACTTCTGCAAATCAATCCAAAAATATCCTATCTTATGTATGAACATATTACTCTGTCACAAACAGCAGTGTCAGCTTCTATATTTTTCAGCTGTATTCTGCATTTCCTTGTGTGAGCATCTCAGACCCACAGCTCTGTAAGAGGTAATATAATTACTGTAAGGTAGCAGTTGAGGAATACTGGAAGAACATCTTAAAGAGGTTTACAGGTGAAAGCAGGATAAATGAAGCAATTTTATGCTGTACACAAGAACTGAGAGATAAGTGAACCAAATCAAGAACTAGGTCTGTAATCTGCCACCATGATATGAGAAGTGGCACAAAAGAGAAGGTATTCACATATTTCCTTTCTTCCATTCAAAAGTCATAGGACTTATGAAGAGGAAGAAAATGTGTAAGGAGCAGGGTCTGGGAGGGAATGGAGAAACTATCACCAAAATTATGACTCCACCTGCTTCCCAGCAGTAAGAGAGTTATCTTCTAGGGAAGAGAAGAAAGAGATTTACAGGTTTCATGAGGTGTGGGAAGACAAAATAGACTCCTGACAAGCAGGTGACAAACCCAAGATACTCTACTACTTACATTATGCTATGATGGGACCAATATGATTCTTAAACAGAATTTCATTTGCAAAAGCAGCATACAAGTAAACCTCTGTCTGTAACTTTCTTCCATGGAAAAAGAAACTGTATGGCTTAAGTTATCCACTCAAAACAAACTCCCAGAAATAAGGGTACCTGTTTTCCTGTTAATTTCTTAACTGCATTTAATGACATAAAGTACAGAAAATATTAAATTTCTTAGCCACTGTCAACTATTTTAGTTTTAAAAGAGTCTGCAACAAACTGATGTTCCAGTACCTTGGAATGCCAGATCCTAATTCAGTATACATGTGACATGGGCCTCCAGACAAGGAAAACTGAGTAAACACTTTTGCAGTAGAAGGTTTAGAAATGGTTAGTAATTTTCTCACTCACAAGAAATACGATGGTAGCATGAAGTTAAAGCTGAAAGTTACTTTAGAATTCAGACCAATTAATTGCAAAACCTTAGTGTGATACTCACAACTGAAGTGAAAGAGTCCTGTGCAAACAGTTGTTTCAAAGCAACAGAAAAAAAAGACTTCTGAAAGTAAACTGAGGCAAGTGTGGGGCTGAATGTTTGCACTGAAGATACTGCCTTGCCATGATCCATTAGCTTGTATTGAGCACTACACTGTCACCATGAGCTCAATTATCTGCAACTTCAGCATAGACTTACCTTAGCCTTCTTAAACTTGTGTTATTCAGTCTTGAAGGTTTTGCATCATGGATCAAAAGCTATTTAGGTGCTTTTTAATATGTTATTGTATGCTGAAATTCACTTTCATGATTAAAAGACTGTTCTGCTAAAGAAAAACTCCCCTGGCCATCGTGACTAGAAGAGATCAACCACTCCAGCTATTTTAAAAAGCCAATGGGAAGCAACCTGGTGCCTCAAATGATACTTATTGCCATTCACTGACACCTGGGAAACCACAACCTGAGACTTTCACATCTGTCAAGCAGCTTTGGCATTGTAATGCAGGCCCCTGATCTTACAGTCATAAAATATTTTACACACCCAAAGCAGATATTAATCTCCTGCTCCTTTTCCATATTATTGTGTATACTTATTCCATAATACGCATAGAAAGCTACCACAAAGAGTGCTTTCTAAAGCTATAAAGCATTTGATTGTTTTGTTATATTTAGTTAGAACAATTTGATATAGCTGCAGCAAATTCATTTCATTTTCTTTTTTCCTTTTCTTTTTTTTGGGTGTTTTTTTTTTGTTTGGGTTTTTTTTTTTTCCATCTGGATTTTACACAGTAGCAAGTAGAAGTAACTGTTCTTTTTCAGGAATTCATAGTAATTGTTTTTCTTTCCCTTTTGCCCCCAGAGAAATACATCTGAAGTGAATGACCCCACTTAAAGTACTCTACTCTTTAATTTGTGCTGTGCTAAGTAATCCAACAACAGAATAGAACTGATGACCACAAAATGTACACTGTGCTCCAGGAAAATGACGAGACCTCCATGAAGCTGCAAGACACCTAACTGAACACTGCTCATGACAGGAAAAAGCATAACATGCAGAATGGTGTTGTATGAACAGGGGGAGAGAAGGTCTAATTCAATTTTAGTGTGGAAAATCCCAACCATTATTTCACAGTTTAAATACCAATAAAAAACAACTTTCCTCAGAATGCAGACCAGATTGAGCTGATCTGGCTGGGCCAAGAGAGGTCATCAGTAACTCTGTGCCATCATCATCTGTTTTGCATCCACTTAGTGCACCAAGAAATGAGATTCCTAAACTAATTACTAGTAAATAAACTTCTGCTGCTGACTAGAAATATCTATAAATAAAATGAAAATACAGCTATCTGTAAAACGTATTTGCCGTAAAAACAGATAAAACAAAAAGCTAAGTAAAAAATATACAGTAAATATGCTAGCATTTATAAAATATTATATAGAACAGTGCTCTCTCTGTTCTAATCCTATTCTCTTACTCCAATGATAGCAGTGCATTTTTTTTTCCATGGGGTCTTCCTTATCCCCAAAACACATCTGTCTTGAGTTTCTCTCAGATTTGTCAGGTGGATCAGTGCTCCCCAGGGCCTGCTCCATCTGAAGTATTTTAATTTGACTAAACACCTGATTTATTTTATCTCTCCGATGAGAAAGGCAGTTTGTCTTAATAGAGCCTGTCAGCCTACAGTCCCATTCACAGCAATTTACAGGCAGCCAGGGATGCTGGAAAAGAAGAGTGCTGTGATTCTGTATTTTATCCTCCTCCAGAAAGCACCTAAAAGCAGCTATTCACTGCTACTGCATGTGGCATTTTAGAACTGAATTAGCTTTTTATTCAAGTAACTACACTTGTTGTGAATAGCTTATCTGTAAAATTGCTACATTCACTACTGATTTTATTAACCTTTGGCTCTATCACAAAATGGTCTTCAGTTAGGAAAGACCTTTAAAACTGACACGTTTTTCTTAGGGGCCTTTATTTCAGTGACTTCAGATATACTGAATTTGATCTATTGACTCCCTTTCCCAGCAGAATTTAAAATTTTGAGTTTGGGGGAAAGACGACAGTGTTTAAGGACTTCTTTTAAAATGAAAATGTAACAGTTTCATCAAAAGTTCAGAAAAATAGTTATTGATTTTGTGATTATAATTTAAGGTGAAAAATAATTTGGTTGTAGCAATATTTTAATGTTTCCTATATAACATATAGGAATAACATGTACGCTATTTTATCCTTTATTTTTGCAAGGGTTTGAGCACAAATGGAGATAAAATGGTCAGACTGGACAGAACTAAGGCATCAAAGAGAACTTTTGAGAAATTCTGGTCATAGGTCAACCTAACCAGGAGTGAGAAAATAAAAAGTAGCTATAAATCTGCTGAAAAAGAGAGAAGAGTTCAACTTGTGGTCTAAAATTACATTTAGAAAGCAAGAATTCTGCTTTGGCAAAAGCCTACCTTTTGAAACTGATCACAATAATCCATGATTTCTGGTACACAAAGTAACAAAAAGATAGTTGTATACCTTACAATGCATTTAATAAAACCCCTAAGCATCATCGTCCATTTTATATACCTAGATTTCTTTAAGCATTGCAAAAAAGATTAAAAATCTAGTATCCTGTCAGAACAGATACATAATACCACTACAGTTCTATATCCATCTCTAGCCTTTCAACATTTCTGTTACCTTTTGCTACATATTCAGTCTATACACAGATGTAGCTGCATGATGACAAACACAGCAGGCTTTTCAGTGTTAAATTTGGAACTGTCCTTGTGGCAAGTTGTCATGAAATAGAGGCAGAGTAATAACTGCTTGTAAGGGGAAAAAATAAGCAGGAATAACAAGAAATAGACTTCTAGACTTACATAGTATAATTTAAACTAATCTCTTTGACACTCAGCAAAAGAAAAAAGATAAAACCACATATACTTTCAAGTGAATAAAAGACAAAATGCTGGTGTCACAAGCAAGCCAAACATTTATAGGCATGATCCAAAGTTTGCAAAAATAGGGTTCTTAGCTGTGACACAAAATTACTGTGGGTTCTTGAACATGCTTGCTTTAGTTTCCCAACATGTACACACAGCAAAAAACCTACCAATCAGAGGGGTTTACGCCTGGTTATTTAATGCTTCTGAAGTGCTTTGAGATCTTTGCATGGAATCTCTACACAGCTGCAAAGTATTATTGGTTCTCTTGAATTCTGTCATTAGTGTAAAGCATGACAAATATCATACTTGTTTATACTGAATCTAAACTAACTTCTGCTCCATATACCTACAGGAAATACAAATTAATAAATCACTAATGATTACTCCTTTTATGTTTTTAGAATAAACACATAGTGTGACTTTTTAGGAAAACAAGAGAGAGTAATGCAAGAAAGAAGTATTGACTTGGCCGGAAATTAGGAAGGGTTTTAAATCACGTAACTAAAGTTCCCCAGTATCCTTAACCAAAGCAACTCAGCCAACAATCAAAAATTATTTTGAATCAAATTAAGCAACTTCAGCTTAAAAAAAAAAAAACCAAAACCTTTTTGAATCGATTCCTCTGGTAGCTTGGTTTTAGTTTTTTGGTTGGTTGGTTCAGGTTTTTTTTTTCTTTGTTTTTAATGCACATTGTTTGAAAAGAAAGCAAAACCACAATGCTAGACATAAAAGAAATTGTATTTGATCTTAGCTGCCCAGAGATAACCTGGTTAAACCATTCTGTCTAACACAGCAGTCTGCAGCACACATCAGATAGGCTGTGATGTCTCTACTTCACAGGCTCTGTCCAGCATTTAGCATTTACCCTTTTTTGATTGGGTCACCTTTTAAATGCCACAAAATAGGGCAGCAAAAATCAACAAAAATAAACAGGCAAAAGAGAAGAAAGTAACAATCTAATGGAAGGGCTTCGGAGATAAAAGTCACTTTGTGAGGGCTGCCTGCCTAAGGAGCCCCCTTGCCATTGCAATAGCATCTAATTTGAGTTCTAACTCCAATAGCAGTTTAAAAAGCTTTCTACTCTAAAGGGCCCCAAGTGCATCATAAAGATAAAGCATTTCAGCAGAAAACAGCCACAAAGACCTCTATTATCTTATCAGTCTTTGGTTACAACAGCTGAACCAATATGACTAAGTTCTGAATGACTTTTTTTTTTTTCTCCTTTCTTTTTATAATACTAGAACACTGGATTTTCTTTATTTCATGATCAGTTAGCAATTCTTTATGTCCCCATATGCTACTGCCCAGTCCTTAGTCAATAAAAAGTTTTATAAATGCTTCCATTGTGCTTTGTAGCATCCCAATGCAGAAGGCAGCACAGCAAACATGTCCAGCATGCAAACAATGCCGGATAGCTTCTCTTGTGAAGGTGTGAGATCCCCCCCACTCCCTTGGGTCTCAAAGTGATTCTGTGTTTCAAGCGCTGGGCAAAGAAAAATTAATACCCTATGTCCATAAACAGTAATGGGAATTAATATTAGGAACGACTGAAAATATTCGGTAGAGAAAAATCTGTTAGCGAAACTTAGAAAAATAGAATATAAATTAGCTATGCTTCTGAGAAAGATGAAAACACTTTACTGACAGTCTTCAGGATTGATCCTAGTTTCACAAACACTAAACCTCAGATGCTTAAGTCATTTCACAAAACAGGAGAGTTTTAATCTAACCCTAAACTTATCGTAGGCCAAACTCTCTTTATTAGACTAGCCATAAAATTGTAGGAAGCACAGTGAATATGAAAGCAAGGTCATAATGAGCCTTCAATTTCCCATGTTAGTATGGTCACAGACAGCTGAGCGAGAGGGCAGAGACCCACTGCTGCAGGGCTAGCTCCACCTCCATCACCACAGCCACCTCTCTGGCTCTGTGCAAACTTAGCTTCTACCATGTCTCACAGCAAACATCAGGGTCCTACACCCACTGTTGTTTAGTCTGGATCATACCATGGTTTTCATTCAGTGCACACATACATCTTGCCTAACCAGGAGAGGCAGTACATGTGAAGAAGACGATGCACATCCAGATCTCTTCCTGACACTGAGATGGGATAGAGACAGGAGTCCCTGGGTCTAAGTGTCCTCACAACTCCTAACTTCAGATTTGCACCTCTGAGGTTCAGGCTCAACTGTACCCTATTCAAGGTTCAACTGTACCCTATTCACACTGAGAGGGCTTTTTCCCTTCTCAAAAGAACTTGAAGGATATATCCCTTCTTCAAACTCACATGAATGATCACAGATCATTCTGCATTAAGAATATATATTAAGAATATATATAAGAACATATATAGTAGTCTAGCTGAATATTTCCCCTAAAGATTTGCCATAAACCCAATGGCAACTGAGGCAGGCTTATCTGCCTTAGCATTTCCCAGCAAATGCTTGTACCTTAGCTTTGCTCCTGCAAACAACCACCTCTTCTGAGGCAATGTTTTGTTTGTGGTTAATATTTTTTTGATCTCATGTGTTTGCCAGACTTTTGTTCTTGCGTTGTTCCTTGCATTGTTCCTCAAGTGTTTTATCAGCAATATCTCATATTCAGAGGTTTTCTTCCTTGACTGTTTTACACAACAGTTCTAATCAAAGTAAACTGATACATTCATAAAAAAATTCCTGCAGTGACAATGTCAACACAAGTTACTACCAAACAGCTCCAAAACTGTCAAAGTAACCTGCTAGGCAAAGGACTGGACTGAGTACTGCCTGGCTAGCTCATGAAGGACAATGATATGTTGCGCCATTTTTAACGATGTGGTGAATCCACAGTTGAGTCCTAAAATGTAATTCATGTCAGGAATGTAGGAAAGAATGTGATGTTAGCCAGAACTTCAACCTTCCCCTCCTCCAAACCAGTGCCCAGCAAAAAGCGGAATTCCAACAAATCTCTTGGACTACTTACTTTCTTACACACATATGAAAAGAAGAGCTCTATCCAACATAAGCCTTGAAGGACTTTAATTGTTTAACTGAGATGCTGTTATTATTTCGCACACACAATTCTATTTTAGCATTGTTTGCTATTAAAAAAGAAAAAAGAAAAGAGAAAAAAGCCCCAAAACTTTAGCCAGTTGCCTAGTTTCTTGGAATTACTCTTGAATTCCAGAAGAACTTGTCACCCTACATTTTAAATAATACTAGAAGTACATATTAAGTGTTAATTCATGCATGTGTATGTGGAAGAAAGAAGATGACAACTTTTTGAAAAAATTATACATATGGTTTTTCAGCAGCAAGTTGAGATCTGGTTATGGATGCTTTAGTGCCTTCAGTGGGTTCAAAATGCTACATATATACTCGATATGAGCTTTTCAGACTCTGGAAAAAATGTGATAATACTCAATATAAACACAGAAATATGTATTATACATCACAACTAAAAGCTCGTAGACAACTTGGTTTTGCTGAATTTGAATATAAAGACATAGCAGAGGCAACAGGCTGTGAGTAATCCGTACAGTGATACAAACACTAAAATACGATGTAAAGAGAAATGAAAAATGAGTAGGTTTATTTTGTTAACTGAGAAGACTGTAGCCCAGGGCATAGCACACCAAAATAAAATTGACATACAGAGAACAAAATCTGTATTAATAATATTATTCATGACTCTAATGCTCAATTCCATTGCTTTTAAACTAAGAAAATTTACATACAAGAATGGAGAAAAGATGATCCATCCACTTAAGGTACTAACTCAGGAACTGAGAGCTGAAAATATATCCTGACCTTCAGTTTCAGTTTTGCCCATTTAAATACAAGTGACAGTACTTCCCTGGATCAGGGAGGTGGATGCTATTTTGAGGATAGTAAAAGAGTAAAAGGGTATAAATTCTAAACTGTATTTGTGAACAGGATGAAACAGTATATTAAAGAAAAAATATCCAAAGGATATAGGAGGCATTGGAAGTTACAAAAATTCATAAACAGAAAAGAAAGATACAATCTAACTGCCACATAATTACATAACAGTTCCTCTTCTGCAGAAAAAACCACACCAAGATGCCAGAAACTGTGTTAATAAGGATAGCAGAAATACTTGAACGCCACAGTAGGAATAAACTTTCAGGATCAGAATATTGTGCAAACATCCCCACACAAATCAGGCTTACCAGGGTTTCTTGAGGAAGTTAGTATCTGAAGTAAAAATTGCACAAGATTGATTCACCTTGCCTCATCAGAAAAGAAAAATGAAGTGCAAAAAACAATAGCAGGCTGATGTTATATCTTCCTCAAGCAGATGAGAAAACCTCTTAAACAGTTTGGAACTTAAATCTGTAAGTTCTCACATCTGCAAGGGCTCTAATCCAATTGTCTTATAATGCTTGAAGTTCTCACATACCAAAACAGGGGAAGTCTCATACAGAAACCAATATATCCAAAGTTTTCCTTCTGAATGAAGATGGGACACAAGTACTAAATGTCAGAAATATCAAGTAACTCAATAATAATGATGTTCACAGTGCTTGTAGCTTGTTCATTACACTGGAATTAGAAGCTTTTCAGGTCTCTCTTCACATTATTTACATGTAGATTCAGAAACTTCAGTAGAAATATACATTATTTACAGTGGTATGACAACTGATCCCCATGTTACCATAAACAGTAAGTGAAGCCAGTTGTCCACCTTCCCTATTATTTTATCTCAGAACCTGACTCAAAACACATGGCTCTTTCCAATAGAAGAGATGTTAAATACAAATCCCAAAAAAAATCATCACCGAACATTATAGAATAATGTTGGTTTTAATGACATTCTACCTCTCCTCACTATATTAGGTATGTAAAAATGTTAGTAAAAAACCTATACATACAAATATATTCTATTACACTATGCCAATTTTAACTCTGAGACTGCTTTGTCCTGACATCTGACTTACAAAACTGTATATAGTATTAGAAATTTTATATGTACTTTCAGATTAAATTCATAATTCTCTCCATGAGTGTCCTATAGTCTAATGTGAAATTACAGATGTGAAACTGAGAATGAGGTGCTTATATAGAGAAAGGCTTTCCCACCTTTGACACCAGCTCAATAATTCCAAAACAATGGCATTTTGTCCTAAATATTATTTTGTTTTCTCAATAATTTTGGGATTTTTTTTTTCTCTCTCTTCTGACTCATAAAATGTACTGAATGGGGTACTGCTGCACTAGTAGAGTCACATACCTTCATTTAATTAAATAATGTATTAGAAGTCTCGTCAGACCTCACCTGGAGTATTGCATGCAGTCCTGGTGTCCTGAACGTAAAAAGGACATGGAACTGTTGGAACAAGTCCAGAGGAGGGCCATGAGGATGATCAGGGGACTGGAGCACCTCCTGT
>JBCJKH010022132.1:0-12720 GCA_039877255.1 Loriculus beryllinus
GGTTTTTTTCGGTGAAAGGAGCAGAGGGAGAAGAAAGAAAAAGGTGGTTATGTTTGAGGCAGGGTTTTTTTTTTTTTTTTTTTTTTTTTTTTGTACCTCTTGAAGTGCTACAAGGCATTTGGCAATATTTCCCTTAAAACAGTAATGAATAACCTCAGAATGATGACATGCATCTACAGCTTTTACTTTTTTCTGTTAAACATTAGAATCCCTAGCTGGGAAAACTATAATGTATGGCTTTTACAGCATGTACTTCATGCTTGTGTGATAAATTGGTATTTCATTCTTTCTGGAATTATTAGAATGTAGTCATAAGTTTTCAAGAAATCATAAATAAAATTATGTATGTGCAAGTATGTGATGTATCAGAGTATCTGGTAAGTGAATGCATATATTTATACAACAATTGTCTAATCTGATAAGAACACAAATCCAACCATATTCTCATCCAGCAAGGAAACCAACTACCTACTGCAGCTGCACATGTAGAACAAACTATATTTAAGTTAATGCCATGAATTCAATTTGAGGCTAAATCTTGTGAAGCTTTACGTTCAGCAGTGCAAAAACTGAGAGATGCTCTCACGTAATTTCTGCCAAAACTGGCAGTAATGTCTTGAGCTTGAGAGAAGCCAGATTTTGATTTGGAGAGGAACTGTGTTTGGTTTTGAAGTGAGTTAATAAAACTAGATTTCCCTATTAGCCTAGTGCTTCCATTTGGGGAATTAAAACACTTGTATCAAATTAAAGTTGCATATCCTTTATCACATGTACCCAGGTTACATTCATAAAACATCCATTTTTACTTACGTACCCTGAATGAATCCGTGACAATCCCCTGTAGATGATGACAAAATGTATATTTAGATTTGAAGATGTTCTTCTGAGCCACCTCAGCTAATTATAGATGACAACCCATGGCTTACTCCTTTGTTCTGAAACATCAAGAATGTGTCAAAAAGCTTTCTGAACTCTCTAGAGTCCCAGATGTTGTTATTGCAATAGGTGACTGGAATTAACAAAATACGAAAAGTCATTTCGTAAGAGCCTCTTGTGACTTAGGTAGGAAGGCAGCTGTACTGCAAATATGCATATAAGTTCTCTACCAGAGTGGATAGAGTTAAGTTGAAGGAGTCTCTAAAGGAGTTAAAGAGCTAAGTAGGAAAGAGAAAATGCTGCCAGGGAGAGTAGTCATTCTCTCATAAACAGCTTTACTGAAGTAATAATAAAATGGCTGAGCCCATGCAGGCTAGAAAAGGGATTCTTCTCAAGGACAGGCTTGGGATTGGAAGTGACCTAAAATGTCAGAAACCTTAAAACCAGACAGGATTGTATGAACACAGAAAAGCTGAGAGAAGGAATAAACAATTCAAGATGTTCTTTCCTCCAAAGAGACAGCAAAGACAGCAGATGCAAACTTAAGCTTAGGTAAGCTTTGTAGGAGCTGCATAAATATTCAGCCAATTTCGTTCTATCTACCTGTTTAATGTCACAGTACTAAAGATAACTCATTTACAGCTGAGTCAGTCTTGCTTAAGTTTGATCACAGCCTGCACATGCTGGACCTTCCTGATACCAGCTAACATAATCACTGCCATTACGTGAATGTAACCTTCATTCTGACCATGAGTCTAATACTTGTTGAATTTCTCATCATGCCTTAATGACAGATACCAGCCACTATATGTGCGTATGACTCCATCATGAAAAGAGACAGAGTAGCGACTCTATAGGTTTCTGACACATATTCATGTAAACCTTGAATTGAGTTAAACTCTTTTCTAGGCTTTGAAATGCATAATACATGTTCTTGTCTATGAAGAGAGAATGTCAAACCTCTGTTTCTTATTTAAAGACAAGCACCTGTTTCTCATTTGAAGTAACACCATTTTACACGATTTTGGCTATGTAAAAAAAATCTGAGGTTGGAATAGGTTATGTTTGCCAACAAATAAAGCTGTTTTCATAGGTAGAAAGTTTATGCTGGCCATACTGGCCATAGGGCTGACATCTTTGGCCTTGAGGAGTTCTCTCAGCCTATATTTAAAGGACACATAGACATGCAGTAGTACCAAACACACTTACTAAATGTTTTGAACATACTGAATGCATTTACTGAATATTCTGCTATAAAGGAGAGCTTAATTGCTGATGTCAATGAAGAAGTATTTTGATAATGTATGGTCTGTAAATGACTGGAATTATATTGCTGAAAGGCTTTGATCAGTACCTAATGTTGTGAAATCAACAGAATAAGGATAAAGACTTTATTCTCTGTAAGTATGAATAACTATGGTTTCTTTGAGACAACACATGACCTTTTGATTTTGTATTGCAAACAGTGGTATTAGTTGTTCACTGCTTATTAGAATGAAATTATTGCAAATGTATTTATTTAATTCCCATATGTTATGTTATCATATGCTATAGTAGATAATGCTGAATATAAAGCATGAGCGTGTATACAGTATGTAAACTGAAGATGTTCATATACATATCTCTGCATCTATGGTCCTACTTGTGGCAACATTTCTACAAATGACTGCATTAACATGTTAAAAAAGCAAAATGAAGTAAGTACAGGCACTTAAAATCTCTAGGTATGCCTCTGAAGAGACATAGGTCAAAAGTAGTGCTCATCACTTGGGAATGATTCTCAGCTTCTGTTAGCTAGGTCCTACCTGGTTTTAATGAAAAATGAGATGGACATCCAAACATTAATACTGAAGTAACAGTGTTGGGCTCTGATTCAAATTAACTTAAGTTAATAGGAGACTTTCCATTCAATTCAAGAATCTATGGCTCAGGCCCTCGGAGTACTGCCTTGTTAAAACACATCCTTGCTTTACTTTCAATCACATGGATGTTGTTTACCTTTCAACAGAATTGGGTTAGAAGAGCCAACAGTAGCCAGAAGTCAGACACAAGTTAGAATCAAAACCTATGCTTAGGTCTCTATAGCTATTTGGTTACCCACGTATACAGGTGAGGGTTTAAAGTGCAACTTTTCAAAGTAGAAGCGAAATTATATCCAAAGGGAAGCTGTGGAGATGCCAGAATAGCATCACTAGGCAGTTACTGTTTTCTCTTACACAGATAAATTAAGCAGGACATTTGTCCTAAAAATAATTTCTCAGGTGTAGGAGTGGGTTAGATGTTTTGGGGTGAGGGAAACCTCGGTGTCACTTTCCTCCAAAGAGCTGACCCTCCTCCTGTGCCTGAATTCAGTCTGTGATAAGGACCATCAGCGCTGGGGTAATTGTCCTTAGAAAAGAATAGCACAACTGGATAAGCAATGCTTAACCCCTTAACCTAATTTAATTCTTTGATTTGCCAATTGTGCATAAACGGTTCTGGTGCATAATAGGAGAGTGGAAGATGGATAGGAATGTTCACTTTGCTCTAAAATTGGAAGGAAAGGCGTGAGTTTGGTGAAAACTGGTCAGAAGAACTTGATTCAGCAGTTCCCAAACTTTGTGCAAAACTATCAGATAATTTTGTGTTGTGCCTGAAGGGCAGCCATAGTTTTTCTGTGGCATTCCGTTACCTTGGCCTACCTAACTTCAGCTTCTGATTTTTTTTCTTGTTTTCACTTTAGGCAACAGTATTAGATGATGATGTTATATGGAAAGGCTGGTCCATAAGGAGGCCTACTCCTAGCCTATGAAGAACTTGAAAGGCTTAGAGTAAGGCTTTGACCTGAACTCCAGAACAAGTAGAAGCCACTCAAAGAGCACACAGGATTGTCCAGAAAAGCTAGGTTTGTGGTCATAGTGTATATTGGCTAATCTAGGTGTACAACGCCACGTCCTACCGTTAACTAAATACAATATCCTGTCACCCTCTAGTGGTGGGTCTACAGCACCATACTCCTGACAGTAGAGAGAAAAGATTTATTTACTCACTGCGTGTCTAGTAGAAGACCTTGGTGCATGCAGGAGACACTAAGACTCAATGGTGGCCTGTATGTACGGACTTGTAATTTAGGTCACCATTGCATATATCTGTAAATTAGTTCTATCCTATAGCTTCATGCCAAAAAATTAGAGATGTAAATTGTCTGTGTTGGGTTTGGGCAGATTAATTAACTAAAGAGGATTTAAAAAAAAATATTTCTATCCTCTTCTTCTTGGATAAGGCAAGAGAAAACTATTGAATTCCAGCCTGCAAAGTTAGGGAACATAACTTGTTCATTTGAAGCCCACATTGGCTAATCAAATCCCTTCTGCTTTAATTCCTTGTTTTACCCATAATAAAAATCCTTTTCTAAGACTCTGTGATGCTGTACTGGACAGATGCAGTGCCCGTTCAAATCTGTGAAAGCTGTAATGGTGCCCAAAATGGTAGTGTGACTATGCGTCATATATACCTCTTGGTATATTTCACAGTAAAGATGCCTAACAAAGACACAATATTTGACATCACCCATTCCATTAACTTCAGCAATACTTACAAAATCTGTGTTTCTGACCCAGCCTTGGAAAAAGCTGCAATTGCAGTATGCTGGACAATAGCGTTTAATGAGTTCATTTATCAAGATTACCAGTACCTGATAATATTGATGTGTTTTACACTGATATTGGACAACGTGGCTTCAGATCACATATTTAAAGTGTCCTAAGTAACAGCAAAATACTTGGTCTGAAACTGAAGTGTTGTGCTTTTCAGTGCATCAAGAGGTAGTGAAACACACAAAACTGATTGATAGCTCAAGACAACTGGAACAGTCCCTTTTGATCACTTTGTAAATGCTATTCTCAGAGGTAAAGCAAGTGTTATTCATCTCTGGCCTGAGACTGTACAATTTCTCTTAACATCATTTGGTATTTGAAGTATTAAATGATACTAAATATCTGATATGTCTGTAATTTTATCAGTATGAGCCATGCATTCACCACTTACGTGTGGACTCAGGTTACCCAATAATTAAATTGGTTCACTGTATCTTTGTTAAAGAGGTGAATGGCAGCATCTTTGTAGTCACAAATGAAATATAAGTATGTGGCAGTACATCACAAATAGTGCCAAAAAGGGTTTTTGATACCTCCTCACCAGGAGCAATTCTTTAACCTATCTGCCCTTAGACACTTCAGGAGCAATTTGCCTGCTTGGACCAGATAAAGCCTGCCAGCTACACTGTGGAAAAGCAAACTGTTTTCATGAGCGGACAATGCTTCCAGTAAAACACAGCAGTGTACGTTTTACTCCTGTAATGTGTAAAGAGCCCAGGACGCTCAAGAGGAGGGTCCTTACCATGCTGCTAATTAGAAAACCTTCTGAATCTCTGAAATTTCAGCAAACCTGCCAGTTTTTGGTCCCACACTCACTGGACTTTCCTGAAAATACAATGGGAAGAGAGGGAGAAAATGTTTCTCAAGTGTTCATGAACTTTAGTTCAGGGTTTTAAAAATAGTACCAAAAAACTGCCAGACTTTGCACCTGCTTTCAGGTTTTATCATTTACACCCTGTGGGTATTTATGTCTGCATCTGAATCTTGCAAACATGCATTTAATACGTACTGCACACTCGTACACCCACTGGCAAGCAGAGTCAGGCAGATCCACAGAAGCAGAGATTTGCATTTGTTTTATTATATTCATTTAATTGTCCTTAGTTTACTGTAGAAAACAAGGGGCTTGCTAATGGAAATGCGGTTATATTTCGGGAAATGAACTTGGCTTTCTTAACTTTATTATCACATACAAAGAGGCAATTTCAATAATGCACATGTCAGCGGATTGTTGGTGACGGTACACCCTTCAGAAAGAATCTGAATAGACTTCACTGACCCTGGAGTGCTGAGAGTAACATGAAACTTACTCTGACTTGTAAACTGAGCAAACATGACACAGAGATCACAGAATAAGGGCATCTATGCATCTTTCAGCCCTTGTTTTGACAAAGTGACTTCTTTCTCCAGAGGCACATTTCCACTATTTTTTTCCAGCATGGTTCACTGCTCACTGACTATTAATCCCAGTATGTCTTAGCTGCAAATTACGATTCCCACCTATAAGCTCATGGGAGTTAATTCTTCTTTTTTTTTTATCATTTATTTGAGCCTTACATATATGTAGACATCAGTTTTATAGAGAATTTTCAGAACTTTATGAACTGGATTAACAAAGGAAGTTTTGCTAAAAGTGAAATTATTCGGAATATCCTTATTTTTCTAAATGCATGGCTTATGAAACATTCAATTGCTGGTGTGGGTAGCAACCCAGCACAGAAAGTTTTAAAACACAGCTATTGGCACAGCAACTAGCATATTTGTTCAATGCAGTAGGACAACTGTGAACAAGGTTTAGCTTCTTCATCATATTGGCTAAGTAATGAAGCATTGTTAGCATTTATCAGTATGTATGGTAAAGGACACTGAGCTTCTTTCCGCTGGTTTGCAGATGGGAAGTTGAGACATGTCAAAGATCACTGCAGACTTCTGCTGGAACCCGCCTTCTGAACCTCTTTTCAACTAGGCCATCAAATTGGAGAACGATAGTAGTGGCTGTGTATGTGAAGAAGTGTAATGGGCTTGGTTGTCTTTGTTGTGTAAATTATTAGTTCAGTGATGCCAGTTTCAAGTTTGGAAAAAGCAAATTGTCAGGCTACACCAGGAAACAGAGGAGCTAACTTCTTTCTTTTTCCACAATGTTGAAGAGTGTAAGGTAAAAGGGATTAATTCTTTTCCCCGTATAATAACCAAAATCCATTTTGAGGATAATTTAATGGTCCAGATATGTGTTTTACCGTGGTGTCACTCTTAGACTTCACTGGGTAGACAGCAGCATTTTGTAGATTCTAAGTATTGTCTGGTTTTTGTTTTTCTCAACAGAGCTACAGTGAACCTGTAGATGCTAAAGCCTCTCCACAACCTCAGATGATGAATTCAAAGCAGTCAGTGTTTCATGGGCCCTCCCAGGCTCACTCTGCACTGTACCTCAGTTCCCACTACCACCAACAACCAGGAATGAATACTCACATCACTGCCATGCATGCCAATATCCCCAGGAACATAGCGCCCAAGCCCAACAACCAAATGCCAGTGACTGTTTCCATAGCAAACATGGCTGTGTCCCCACCACCACCTCTTCAGATCAGCCCCCCTCTGCACCAGCATCTCAACATCCAGCAACACCAGCCGATTTCAATGCAGCAGTCCATTGGAAATCAGCTACCGATGCAGGTCCAGTCTGCTTTACATTCACCTACAATGCAGCAAGTAAGTTTGAGCTTTTCAATTGTCTGGAGAATTGTTTTTTGTGGTGTGGGAAGGGAAGTCATCCAGAAACTGGCATGGTGAAAGAGATTTAGAGCTATGGATTAGTTTTAATTTTGCAGGGTTCCAAAACTGTGGTAGTATAGACTGAGGGATTAGTCTTTTGAAGGCAAGAACAAATGAATGAGGTTACCTAGATGACAGGGAATTTCAGCAGAACTCTTCATATTAGCAACAATGTTCAGCACATTCTTCTGAACTCTAGCTCTGTCTTCCCCCAAATTCAGGGGGCATCCTTTAAGTAGAAGTGCATCCATCTGCATATGTGGGAGCATCCTGAAATATAAGTGAAATGTTAAGTCTTCAGGAAACACTTCTTACAAACAAAAGGCAGGAATGTCTAGGAAAAGATCAGATTGCAGCTTGTGCTGTTACCCTTGCGCTGACTGTAATACGGAACAGTCAAGGGAACATAAAGCAGCACAGGTTGTGTTAAATATGACTGATAAAGTGAACACAAGTGTGATAGTTTCTGCTGCTTTCATAATTTCATTTTGCTGGACAGGTATACTTTTTTTTTTTACTGGAAATAAGTGAGTTGTGCACAGTATCCCAATATGATGGTGCTTTTTTTTTCTTCGTTCTCAGTGGTTTAGTTGATTCTCAATACATTTCCTAGGAGTTTTGAATGAATGCAGGCCAAGCATAATATTGTGACTTTTGAGCCCAGGCCTATGGAGGGTTAGAGCCGATTAACTCTGCTAACCTCCTGAGAGAAAATTTCCTTTTGTATTGGATGAGCCCTGACTATCAATAATAAGATCTTGCCTTGCAAAGAGGCTGTAGAATGATTTTTTTTTTTTTTTTGGATGGAATTGCAAGAAACTACAGAATTTGTATACACAAAACTTGTCAGTTCTGGTTGATAATAAATAGTCATGAACTTGCTGCATGTTTTGAATATCTCTATAAATTCACCTCTGCTAACAAGGCATTTGCATTTGCTTTCCAAGCTGGAAACATTTCATCTCAAGACTGGTCTTTAGAGAATGGAATACCTGAACACAAAACATAGCTAGGAGAACAATTTAATGGGGAAAGAAATTTTTCAAAGCAGGACAAAGGCAAAAAAAAAAAAAAAGAAAAAAAGATTTTCAAATCTGGACTGATAAATTCAGCTGTTTGGAAGGTGAACCAAGGTTCAGTGCTCATGGTGATATGATTTTTTTCAGTCTTTGGTCTTAGCCTTGGAAGTGATTTGGAGTAATCGGACAGGAAGGAAAACTTGTATTTTTCCTGGTCCAGTTTATTTTTCACAATCAGAGTAAATACTCATCAGACTTATGACCACAAAAATGTGGAGTCTGTCACTGTCATGTATTCCTGAAGGTTTTCCTGTTGGTTAGAAATACAATGTCCTGGTGAGAGTGTCCTGGGAGAGGGCATGCTCAAGTCTCAGAGAAACCCAGGAATTAACCGCAAACCTAGAGAGCTGGAATTAGCCAGGGAAAGTCCTAGACAGGTGAGCCAGGAGGGTCTGTCTGGGGCTTTTAAACCTGATACAATCCTGGTTGAAACTGAAGGGTCAGGGCAATGAGAAACAAAGCAATGGACTCAATGCAATACCCTGCTTCATTTACCAAACATGGCAGATGACATCTGTGACAGAAGCCTGTTTAAATTGTATAGTTATATTCCACCAACTTTTTATTGGAGATCCAGTCTTCCAAGCTGATTGTTTGCCAAGTTCAGTGTCACTTGTCCAGTGAAGAGTTATAGAAGATAAAACCCTTTATGTCTTTTCCAGAATCACTGATAGACACTGGTCTGGAAAACCAGAAGCAATAGTTGTATTTATTTTAACTTTTTTTCACTTCCCCCTCCCTCAGCTCTTTGATTCCCTCCATGCTAAAGGTGTGGCCACCCTAAGCCTTTTCCAAAGACTCCAAAAGGAATCTAGATTGTGTAAGCAGAACAGAAATTAATTAACATCCCACTCCCTACAGCATGACTTACAACAGGAGATATTTTCCTTTTCAGAAGCCTCACTACTGCTCATACCAAACAGACTAATAAACTTTAAGAAGAAATAAGGTGAATTTTCTCATTTCACACTACAGCATCAAGCATAATAGGGGCAAGGGAAGGATAAGTCTGCTAACAGCTTCCTAGCAGTCTTCTACTGCGGTCTTCACAGACTCACCTAGCTGGACACCACCATTGCAAACAGATATCTGCTGCAAACCTGTTAGAAGCAGTAGTCACAGCTTCCACCAGTGATGAGTTGTCATTTCTTTCCTTTTTTATCACAACATCTAGCTTTGAAATAGTTAGTGGATTACTAGTGGGATGCTCAGTGGTAGCAGGCTCAAGAAATCCCTGCTTTCTACAGATCCCCTGCCTTAACACTGTGGCTCGGGGAGATTTGGTCACTCATTTTCTCCAGGTGAGGGAGGATGAGTTTCTTATCCTAAAGAGCATCTTGTAGTATGTCTGAAGTACTGCCAGCTCCAAGAAAAATCACATAAAGAACCAGATTCTAGTTCTGGCAAGCAGGAACACAGTTCTCCAAAGCCACTGTGCATGAAATCCACAAACTCTTCTTCTGTGAGTATCTTTGAGAAGGAACTGATAAGTGCTGACCTGGGGAAACAGTTCTGCCCCCACTGCTACCAGGACAATGAGCTGATCTTCATCAGCTCCACAGGGAACAGCATGTTCTCCACTGCCTGCATGTGTGCAGCTGCCAAACCAAGAGAGACTGCCAGCTGGAGAAGGGCAGTCTCCTCCACGAGTCCACAAAAAGTACAGAGCATCAAGAAGATGAGAAGGGTTGGTAGCCAAAAATCCTCAGTGACTGCACAATTTCCATCATTTTAAAAATCAATTAGTTCTGTGGAGTATACAGCAATGCATCCAAATTGTTCTGAAATGTACAAGGCAAAGTAATATTTAAGTATTAGCATTTTGGTCATCTGCCTAGAATTAGGAAATACTTTTTAATTTGTTTTGAACAATCTTCTCTATTTTGAGTTATCCAAATATTTTGGGGATTTTTTTTTTTTTTCTGGAAAGTAGACTATTTGGTCTCTTTTCCTTCCTGTTCCAAAACAATTAATTAATAAATTAAATAATGAGCACTACTGTAGAACTTCGATGTACTTGTTTACAGTGTTAAACCTTTGCACTGTAAGAAATTACTGTTTAGTTCTATTCTCGATCTATTCTCAATTAGATCTTGATAGCTATTCTATTTAACTTCTAATTCTGAATTATGCTATGTTTTTCTTAAATATTATTAAAGGGAACCACGTTAAAGTTTTACTTTGTGAAAGTCTAAATCCATCGTGTAGCAGTTTTTCTTTCATCCACTTTTGATACACTGGAAGGAACACAGTAGATTAGAAGAGTATGATTTTTCTTTAATTAAATGCTCATATGAGCATTTTAGCAGTGTGTTATTTTTAACCTGATAAAAGAGTTGCTTCTCTCCAGTCTGTTTCTTAGGTTTGACATGATGTTTAATTTTTTCTTAGTTGGATCAGATAGTCTGAATCTTAACACTTGTCATTCAAATCAGCACAATATCTCCAATGATCAGGCTAAAATGGTGTCTGAAGTTGCAACCTGTTTTCTGTTTCAAAGTTGTTCTTTCCTTTCTCTACTCACACAGACGTTTTGCTTCTTCCTGTGTGTACCCCTCTGTGCAGCCTGTTGTACTGTGCTGTTTTGTGTGGGGAGTGACGAGACTGAGGATTCGTTCCCTCCCAGATACACCCAGTCCTTGTTAAGGAAGCCTTTTAAGCAGCTCTGCTGGAAGCATCTCCTTCCCTGTTCAAAATCCTTCACGCAAGCATTGGATGGGATGTGAAGTCCTGTTACAATCTCTGTCCCACATCAGTTCTTAGGTAGAGCAAGCAAAACTAGATTCTTAATGCCTAGTAATCATGGCTGCAAGTGTATGCATAACAAAGTAGAAGATTAATGTATGTCACATCTTTTTTTTTTTTTTTAAATAATAACTCATTTTAGTCTACTTTTAGGTATTTCTTTTCCTTTAGAAAATAAATGTATACAGCAAGATGATTGCATAGCCTGCCAAAAGTAATAGCCTCATTTTTTCTGGTATATGTTATATATAGTAAACTCAGGGACCTGCTGTATTTGTCCAGATTTTTCCTCTTTTTTGTTAAGCTTTGTCTTCGAATGAGGTCAAGAGAAAAAAAAAATCATTAATATCTGTCAACTTCCTTTATAACCTTAAGGAAAAATCTTTCTATGATATCACACAGACAGATTTTCAATTTCCTTGTGTAATAAACAGATGCTTTAGGATTTGGATGTAATTTAAAGGTTTAAAATATCACATTGAGATTGATGAATAAATCAGTTGTGAAGACAAAAACATTGATGCCTGTTGAAAATACCTCTCCAGACAGGCAGGAAATGAAATTAGTTCCCAGTAAAGTGTGGAGATGAGGATCACTGTTTAGTTCTGCTGCAGGCTTTTTAGGACTTGCTACAGTGGCACAACGAAACTGCTAGGGCTACAGAAATCTAATTAAAAAGCAAATGTCCCTCCTGACATCGAATTAATCTTTATCAAGTTCTCTATTTTTATTTCAATCTGGAACAAGGAAATGAAGTTTAAAATTCTAGTCATGTTGTAAAACAGTTGGTGATTTTCTCTTGGGCATTACGATGCAAAAACATTCAGCATTGTTTAATTAGACCTCAAAGCACTCATTTTCTGAGTACTTTTTATTTCGTCATTGTTAAGGGCTTACATAAATAATACACAAATATTTACTACAAACCTTGTACAAGGCTGTCTTCCCTTGTTGTACCTATCTCTACTTCCAGCTCTTCTGTTGGTGAAAATGCTGTAGTGATTATTGCTTACATCTTAAACATCACCATGCTTTATCAGTCCTTCATATTGAGTTCAGGTTTCATAAATTACTTTGTCTTAGAAGCACACTTCCCAGCACCCACATTGCTGGTATTCTTGTAGCCCTCAACCCCAGAGGACCGCTGAGCTCAGCTGTGTCAGAGCTGCAGCCTGGCTCAGATACCTCTGCACCACATTAAAATCTAGCGTGTGAGCATGTCCTAAGAAACAGGCTCCAATTCCAGGCAGTTGTAAACTGAACAGACTTGCCAGGTGCAAGATGAAAGTGTTGTTACCCATTAATTTGCAGATAGGAGAATTAAGTTTGGATCCGTGGTCCCAACTTTAATATGAGAGGTATCAATTCAGTCCAAGCGTATGTGCATGCATGCTTCACTGGAAGACAGCCAAAGCAATTTGGCTATGGTCATACAGAAAACCTGAAAAAATATAAGTCTCCAATAAGTTCGAAGCTGGCATTTAAATTACAGGACCATCCTCCAGCATCTAAGCTATTAATTTATTTCATTTAGGACAAGAGGGAATGGCTTTAAACTGAAAGAGGATAGATTTAGATCAGACATTAGGACGAAATTCTTTACTGTGAGAGTG
>JBCJKH010022133.1:0-26583 GCA_039877255.1 Loriculus beryllinus
CTACAAACCTTGTTTGCCTGACAGTTACACTCACGGGTGTTCACTGTGTGCTTCAGTGGCAAACTACCTGCTGCCTCAGGTACTGTGCATTTCCATATGTAAACTTCATATCCTACCAAGGAAAAGAGGTCAGGCAGAGGGGCAGGGCAAGGGGTGGCGGAAATTTGCTCCTTATGCTCCCAGGGAGAAAGGAGCAGTTGGGGTGAATGAAAGAGGACCTGATTTGAAGTAAGGGGTTACAGGAATGCCTGGAAAAGCCAGTAAACCCCAGAAACTTGGTAGTCTGTATATGAGAGAAGCCATGAGCTCCCTGCAGAGTGGGAAGGAAGGGGTGGGAGAGGCTGAGGTAAGATGACTACCTGGAGAGAATGCTCTGCATGGGGATATGCCTTCATTTGGGCATGTTGAGCTTCTTATCAATCAGTACCCACAAGTCCTTCTCCTTAGGGCTGCTCTCAATCCATTCTCTTCCAGCCCATAGTTGTGCTTGGGATTGCCCCAACCCAGGTGTAGGTCCTTGCACTTGGCCTTGTTGAACTTCATGAGGTTTGCATTAGCCATCTCTGAAGTGTGTCAAGGTCCCTCTGAATGGCATTCCTTCCCTCCAGCGTGTTGACCGCACACCACACAGATTGGTGTTATTGGCCAGCTTGCTGAGGGAGCATCAATCTCACTGTTCATGCCCCCAACAAAGATGATAAACAGCGCCTGTCCAGGTACTGATCCCTGAGGAACACCACTCATCACTGGTTTCCACTTGGATATCGAGCCATTGACCAAAACTCTCTGAGTGCAACCATCCAGCCAATTCCTTATCCATTGAGTGGTCCGTCCATCAAATCCATGTCTCTCCAGTTCAGAGTCAAGGATGCCACTTGGGACAGTGTCAAATGCCTTGCGTGAATTCAGGTATATGATGTCAGTCATTCTTCCCTTATCCACCATTGCCAGGACCCCGTCATAGAAGGTTACCACATTTGTCAGGTTTGATTTGCCAGTTTATCTCCCAGATCACCCCCAGGAGTGAGGATGTTTGTGACAAATATTTCTTCCCTTTTCAGTTTGCTTTGTTTCTTCCTGCCAGCTGCTGAAGGCAAGATTTAGTCCTCTGGGTTAATATAGAACAATGACAAGCTTCAGTAGAGTGCAAGGGTGAGGGGGGGCTCTGCTGATATATGCTAATCCAGGCTCTACAGAGCAGTCTATTTTCCCCATTCATGCCAGTCCCATAATAAAACGAAGTGTGCTCGGAAAAGGAGTTGCATGTTTTGAGGATATTGTTTTCTAAATGCAATGTGTTAACTATACCTCTTTTGCATGTGGGTAGAGGGACTCTGACACTGAAAGAACAAAACCCTAAGAACTCTGAAACACGTGTAGCTTGCTAATATTCACTTCTGAAGAGAGGACATTGCTTTTATAACATGTTTTATAGGGCTGTCTCCAGGGGAAAACTACGTTTACTTCAACGACTTGAATGAGGATTAAGGGCCCAGGGTATCTGAATGCTTGGCCCCTCATTACAACCAAAGTTCTGGTGTCAGACATCATATCCTAATGTATTAACCAGCTGCCAGGAAAGTCTAGCTTTAGAAATGCGTGATGTACTGAAGCACTTCCATTTTGTCATCAAATTCATCATGGAGATCAATCTGTGCATCTGCAACCTCTTCAAAAGTAGCTGATGACAGAATGGCTTGTTTGCTCAGAGACTAACTTCTGCGGTTTGTTACATGGTGTGGGAGTCTCTCAGCTCACCTTCCTCTCATTTTCACAGTTATCCCGGGACAGAGGTTGGGGAAACATCAGAAAACAGTGAGAGAGGCTAGGCTAAAAAGTACAGCGTGGTAGAATTTAAGGATTGAGTTGAATTGTGTTTCATGTGGTCCCCTGATGTACCCAACTTTCTAAACTATTTTCTTATTCCCAAGATCTGTCAGTGTTGGGAATGCCTGCTAAGGTGTTCCACTGCTGGTTAGGGGTATGCTATTGAGCAAAGGAAGTGGGAAACTTTAGCTAAATGGAACACAGTATGCTCTTCCTGATTTTATCTACCTGCCATAAAAGAACACTAACGTTTGTGTAAAGATTTCTGGTTTGTTGGCTGGTTTTGGATTAAATTATCAAAGTTCCTACATTTCTCTTATTCCTCAAGCTCAACTGCATTTTCTCTCCCTCTGCTAATGTAAAGTGAAAAGGTACTGTCTTCTCTTAGACTTGAGAAAAAAAGAGATGGAGGGAACCCAAAAGACAAGGTCTTGCAAACCGCAGAAACTGCAGAAAATGCCTGTTTGTTTTTCTCCATATTGTATCAGTTGGCCTACAAAAACATGTCAACTTCTCCCACATACCTTGCCAGGGGCCTTATATTGTGACAGCTAAAACAGTGCTGTTGCTGTTTAAATAAATGAAGTGTTTTCAACTTTTGAGCACAAATAATATTCATCATCCTCCTAATATCGGTCTTGCAGAGAACACCATTTACTAATCAATTGCTTGTTTTAAGAACCTGTCTCAAAACATTCCCAACTCCACCAGTGATTTCACTAAATAATCTTGTTCTAGTGCAATGTGAACATTTAAGAAGGGGTTTTCTGTCAAAATGGGTAACACAGAGACTGGAAAATACTTAAGTGGGGTTTCAGGCAATCCTATTGTAATGTTTTTTATTAAACAGCCAGAAAGAGTTTGCCTATTACTAACCAAAGAAGTTTACATGGATTTGCTAATCAGATCTCACACTGTTGCAGACTTGGTCTGCAATTTGTACTGCTGCAGAGCCTCAGACACCTCTGCCTTTCTTGGTAGAGTATAAACACACAGTGAGGCTTCCTTGCTGTTTCTGTGCCACTGCACAGTCCTCAATGCATTTCTTGTGACCACTTGCAAGGTTAATATCAGAGTTTCCAGTAAGAAATAAGACTCCTGTGGACAGAAGGCAGAGTATTCTCATGTATGTGTGTTCAGGCTCAACCTAGCAAAGACTTGAACAAATTCTGCATTAATAGGATGCAATAAAAGTGGTGACAATGTGTGACTAGTTGTGTGGTTTCAGATATTTCTGTAACTATTAAACAACCAAACCATCAATGCATCTTTGCTGCTTGTCAAAGTGCTTTGCACCATCCTGTGAGCTTTGCAGTGACAGCTGATGACACATTTGTTGGAGGATAAGGTTCACAAATCAGATCAGCAACAGATAGGTATTTCAGGCAAAAAGGAAATAACAAAAACAAACCTATAGGATATTTCTGGGGAAAACAGACAAAGGAGAAAATATTAGGAGAACAAGAAGGATTGTTATTATATTATCCTGCTTCACTGTTCCCTGATGTTGCAGCACAGTCAGTGCCAACTTCCTGCTTGGCTCTTAAAGGAGATTTCTAAGCATCAGAGGAGAGCTGGTTCAAAATGATGTGAAAAAAAAAGACCTTTTTTCTGTAAAAGTTGTTAATGTTTTGCAAACAGCTCTAAGTAGTGTTGAAATTTTCCTGCCTTTTTTTTTCCCCTCTGAAAAAAAACCTGTGTATGTCACTTTTCTGCTCTGTTGAAAAATTATCTTGTAACCTTGAGGCACATGTATCAGTTTTATTTCTGTTTAGCCTATTCAGCTACAAACCAAACATACTGAATCAAAGGTTTTGGTTGAACTGGTTTAAAATTTGTTGGCTTCCATTGAAAGCCAATAACCATAATACTTTCATAACGCTTTCTGGCTGTGCTCATTCTTCAAGAAATAATACCCTCATACAGCTTTCATTGATATTTGGAAAGGCTGGAACTCTATTTTGTGAATAAATGTATTTTCAAAGCCATTAAAAGGTTCAATTAGAGTGTGATTTTTGTGCTATCAAATTACTCTTTAGCCTCACTGAAACAGAAAATAGAGCACTTTCTGCCATTTATTATTTCTCTGTTGTATTGAAGTGCACTGTTCTGAAATGGTTCCTACAGGGCTGCTCACCTATGAATGTGCAAAATGGATGCAGTGACCCAGCAATGTATGTGAGGAGCTGGCTCTGCTACAGGGTTTGAATTTAGGCACTGTGGGAGAAAACCACTTCTGGATGCAATTATCCTGGTGCTGCATGAAGTCTCAGCAGTCAAATGGTCCAGCTTAAGTGGGAGTCACAGTCTCAGTAGGCTTAAATCTGTGCAGCACTGTGAAAATTCACGGTGCTATGCTAATTTACAACAACAAGGGTAATCGCACACAGACTTCATGAGCGTGGCAATGGTAATGTTGAGCTTGGTTTCCTGAAGCATTGCAGCTTTGTAAGGAAATGGTCCAGTTTCAGCTCTCCAGGAGTGAAGTTGCTCCTTCAGTGAATAGGAACAGTTAAGCTCAATTGCACAAAACATATGTTGATTGCATAAGATACATTTTGGGTGAGAACTCTGCTTTTAATTATAGATGGTTGCATAAAATGTCAATGATTAAAGCCCAGATTTAGCAGGTTTCTTGGTCTTCCAGATACCAGCCAGAAAGCATGTTTCTCCTCCTGTTTACTCCTCTTGGAGCAGAATTTCTCCAACTTTATGGAAGTATTTTTATTCAAGTGAAAAAAAATCAACTAAGGAGAAAATTAGCATTTCCTCATCTATTCTGTGTCTCAACGTTTCTCAAGAGTGAAATTGCTCAGGACTGGATACAGAACAAGCTGAACATGTTTTGAAACGGGAAAATGGAGATCTGATAATATCTCACTCCAAAGCAAGACAGCTAGAATTCAGGTTTAGGTTGTCTGAGGCAGTCATAGCCTTTAGTCTCCTTTTGTCCATAGACCAATGGGGAATGCCCATGCTTTAAAATCACCAGTTGCCTCTGATAAGTAAAATTCCTTCAGTAATTCTTCAGAGCCCAAGAAAATTATATCCAAGGCAAAACTGGGAAGGTTTGAAATCTGATCAGATATATATCCAGCTGAGCACGATCCACTTGAGTATTCGTTCTGATTTAGCCATTGTCATTCCAAAAATACTGCCATGGAGGAAAATATAAACATGATCCCTTCTTTTTTTAGGGTTGTTACCATCTGTATCATAGCTACCAAATGTTTCTTGCTTAACATGTATTTAAAATAACCTCGTCTATGCATTGCCTGCCTTTACTGTAAGTATGATATAGTCATTGCAACTCTGATCACAGATTGTGGTCTACTTTGATAAGTATTTCTCTTTAGCTTTGAGTAATGTTTTCTTACAAGTGATATTTTTGCCAGTTCTTCTATAAATATGTAAGTTCTTATTATTCTGCTGTAGTGATTCACTTCTATACTCATTCTTGTGGAAGCATGTTGAGTTACACCAGCTGAGGTTATGGCCTCTGCTGTGCTTTTCAGCATGTTTTCTTCCAGTCTCCTCTATTTTTAGGTCAATTACTGAGTCCCCATCACATTACATGACTGAAGATAGCACCTGTCCTTTTATTTATATCCTCATATTTTCTGAGTTCCTGTTGCTGCTTTTTTTGACCTCCCTTCCCCATGTAACTGCTTCTCATTATACTGTTTCCTGATTTAACCCAGATTACACAATATCTGTGTAGATTCAACACCCCCTTTGAAATAACTAATTGAGCAGAAAATGCTAGTGGGAGACCTGTGAGTCTTGCCCAGCCAAGGCAGAATCCTCAAGCACATAAGGAGAATACATTTTAAATGAGGTGATTAAAGGTAATATCCTATCTTAGTCTGGATGTTCTGAAGGCAAGTTACCTTTGGTGAGAACAAAACCGTGTTTAAAAGAATATTTTCTGGAAAGCCAGGTTTTGCCTGTTTCCATGAGGGATCCGTAATACGAGGAGGGGACACAAGAGGCTGCCTTCCCTTTCTAATCCCCAGCTTCTGCACTTCTTGAAAGAGCTGGCAGAAGTCACTTGATTGGCAAGGTGGGTGCCAGCTAAGCACTACTAAAATGTACTAGAATGGGCTGTCTTTTCCCAAGTAACAAATGATAGCATGAGGTAATGGGCTCAAGCTGCGTCAGGGGAGGTTTAGACTGGATATTAGGAAGAAATTCTTCACTGAAATGGTGGTCAGACATTGGAACAGGCTGCCCAGGGCAGTGGTGGAATCACCATTCCTGGAAATGTTCAAAAACCATGCAGATGAGGCCCTTAGTGACGTGGTTTAGTGACATGGCAGTGCTGGGGTAAAGGTTGGACTTGATGATCTTAAAGGTCTTTCCAAACCTAATTGATTCTATGATTCTATGGCACGAACATATAATACCCTGATAAAGAACAGAGAGGGAAAAAGGAATGAAATAGTATGTAATGGGTATAAATTTTTGCCAGTGATAGCTGAAACCTTCTTCCCAAATATGGCACTGATTTTATCATATTTGGAATGTTTTATCTAATTATCTATTTCTTAACAGCAGTGTCATGCAATTGCAAATTTGTTTGTGAAGGTAGGTGTCTAAGATTAAGACTTGCTCTAGTTTTCCAGCCAGTCTGAACATAGATGGCACCTGAAGAACATCTATGTTGCTGGTGTTTTGAGCTCCTTTCCCTGGCGTTGCTGTTACTGCTGTTAATTACCCATTTGGGTTTCTTTTCACTTACTTAGTGCTAATTTTTGGCCCTGTCAGACTGACTCACTGTAAATTGACTGAGAAAAAAAGTCTTTGTCCTCAGCAAATCTGAATAATTCTTTATTTATTTTTTTAAAATCATTATACTTCTTAGCTGACATTCTCTTTGTGAAAGAAAGAAAGAAAGAGGCTTGTTTAATTAAAATAAGAAAGTGCTGAATTTAAACAATATTTCAGTCACACCAGTAGCTGTGAATAACATGCTATTTTTTCAGGGTAAAACGCTTGCCTTCTCAGCATTATTTGCTCTACTGCTAATGCTTCCAAATCCTGTTTTTGCAGTCACTATCTGCCAACAGCTAAATATTTGCAATTAGGAGGGAGGAAGATTTATGTTTGCACCTTACAAATATCTCTGATAATTCACTGAGGACTTAGGCCTGGGAAATGCCAGGCAACATCTGCTCAACGGAGTTGAAGTTGAAGCCTTGCATGAAAGCCAGAGGTCAAGGGGATGCCCCAAAAGCAGGCAACAGAGCTGTACCCTGGACAGCCACCTTGCCTGTGGTGTTCTTAGTGCAGAAGGACCTGAAATCTCACCTTCAACGAAGTGTCATTTTCTGAGCATACATTATCAACACTTCATTAGTTATTGTACTGCAGGGGACTTGCAGTAATTGTGTGGGTACTATGACCCACAAACAACATAAGGTACAAGTAGTTGTTTTAGGCTGAGCTTACAAGGTGTGTATGTGAGGAGATTCGTTGTGATGATATGAGTGTGTATCTTTTTTAGTTCTTACTTGGAATTTCTTTGGTTTCTAACAGTTTGGCCTTCGTGGTAAGTTCCAGAAAATCCTTGCCTTTATTGAAGACATAACAAGTACCAATTTAATCTGTATCGGGTCTTCATGCTTAGTCTCAGATTTATGTAAATCTCTTGAAAAAAACATAAGGAAAGATCTCCCACCTCCCAAGATGGCTATTTCAAAAGCAAAATTTGAAGTGAATAGAGAAAGCATTAAAGTTGTTAAGTGGTAACCTAAGTGGTTTAAAAGTTTCAGAGTAGATATAGAGTGTGGCGAGGCAGTGAAACAGATTGCCCAGAGAAGCTGTCGCTGTCCCATCCCTGGTTGGAGGAGGCTTAAGCAACCTGGTCTAGAAGAAGGCGTCCCTGCCCGTGACAAGGATGTTGGAACTGGGTGAGCTTTATGGCCTTTTCAAATCCTAACCATTCTATGAGTCTATGATTTCTGGGTTTTATAAAGAAAAAAAAAAGAAAAAACACCACCTGACTTGTGCATAAAAGTGATATTTAAAATGTCTGTCCTGCAATAGCATGTTCCCAGGCCTGGCTTCATGTAAACTAAACATTTTGGCTTTCCTTTATACAAATCAAGATCACTAGATGTTTTGAAAAATCATCTAAACACTCCTTTTCAGTGAGTAGTATATATGTATACAACTCACCACTATCATCACAAAAACTACCAGATTGGAAGCTGATCACTTTGGGCAGGTTGCCCTGCTTATGCAGACCAATTTGCATAGCAGCATACTGATTTCAGGATAGCATCCTCCTAATCAACAATGGTTGTTTAATGTGCTTTCTCCAGTTGTGTGGGGAAAAAGTGATATGTGCAAAATTCACATTTGTGCCAATGCTGGATCCTTTTCTGCTTATCAACTGGGTAGTTAGAATGGCTGCAAGATTCATCTGGGCTAGGGATAACCAGATTAGGATAGAAGGACAACTTAGGGACTTGCCTAGGGCAGAAGTGCAGGGTACATAACGATCTGTGCTGCTGGCCAGACAAGCTCTATTTGGGTATGGACATTTAAAATGACTGATGGGTTGAAAGAATCTTGAAAACCTTCAGGACTCCAAATCAGGAAACCCAATTACTGCTTGATGTGGGTGAACTTAAAGAAAAAATAAGGATGGCAGTGAAACTGTCATACTGCTCCAGCTGAACTTCAAAAATAGATCTTAAAAGGACCAATGTAATAAACTCTAGTGCACATTTAATTAAGCAGGACTTACTGTCATAATGATTCCCTTTTAGAATGGCAGCAAAGGTGCTAAGAAGAGCTGTATTTCCATGTCTTAGCACTCCTATTCCACAAATAAATAACAAAAAAGAAGACCATTACCCTCTTGTCCAGATCCCTATTCTGACTGTAAGCAAACTCTGAAACAACAAAAGAAAAACCTATCTCTATACCACTAACTTAGATTTAACATCAAATCCAACTGAAAAAAGCCAGATGAAGACTTTGAAGGGATCCTTTGACGACATAGTGTTATCTACCAAGCAGGAGGAAAAGAGATGCGTTAGATCATGATTTCTCCTTTCTTGAAAGTGATGCCTAAGTGACAGATAGGACGTGCGTATTCTCATTCCATTGACTGAAGGGAGACTAAAGTGAGTTACTTATTACAGATGTCTATGCTTTAAATGACTAAAACTAAGTGAAACAAGCCTACTTGGAGAGTACCTAATAAATATGATCAGAGAAGCTTCATCTCTAATACCAGGTTGAAGAGTCCTCTATAAATGACTTGGTATGTTTATGCATGAGCACATACATTGGATGGATGCTTCTGTGCTCCCAAGTCTATGGAAAGAATTCTAATGAGTTCTTAAGAATTGGACCTGATGCTTTTAAATTTGCCATGTACTTTTATACTGTTCAGTTTCAATGCCTTAAATTATTCAGTTATTTCAGATAAAAAGCAATTTATACCCCTAAAAATCCAGTGATAAAATGATGCAGTCTTACCTACAATCAGGGGAAATGGAAGCAAATCGATTTGTGTCTGTTTGATTGTCTACCACTGTCCTATGAAGAAAAAGTCCACAATAAATTTTCTGATACATCAACATTTACTTTAAACTTAATTTTCAGTGAAAATGGGCTTTATCAGCCCCACTCATACCACTGGCAATTTGTAGTGATGCTCTCCAGGTTGCCATAATCTGAATGGCAATGGGTAGAAGTTCTTTACCTACCTCAAAAGTAGATACTTGTATCTTTTCATTGCATATTCAGTGCTCTAGAGTATTCCATCTATACCAAATTAAGGTCTTGGGTTGTAAATCTGATTTTACCCTCCGCTTTGTGCATGGAGTTCAAACAAAAGCCTTCAGGAGTGAAACCGTGTCCATTAAAAGGTAGAATGTGGCTTCTAATTTAGAAATTTGGCCTTCAGACTGGCATATCAGATGAAAGCACAGAAATCAAAGTTCATTTGAGAACCAGACATATTAACTGGAAGTAGTAGACAGAAGCATACAAAAGTACATTTCTCTAAGGCTGACATGCGCTGGGATTTGTATCTTGCACTTACCATTGACCCTAGTGGGACTTCACAAGCAAAGTATGTGCAAGTACAGAATCTGTTGCTTTGTATTCAAAACTATACTTTCAATACATCTGGTTAGAAAGTGAGAAAACAATTAAGGAAGCAGTTGTTTGGGCTGGTGAAAAAGAATGAAGAAAATGATGATGACAAACTAAATGCTCACATGTGAGCAAGGACAGATAGTCTCACCTGAATATTCTTAAAGAGTAGGCAGGAATAATTACAGAGACATTATCAATCATTTTTGACACCCCATTAAGAACAAGAATTTCCAGTGGACTGAAGGACAGGAGATACAAGGTCCTGCCAATAGTTAAGTAGGTAGTATATAGGAGAGAATGATGTGGATCTTTGAAGCAAGCTTCAATACCCAAATAAATAATAAAAAGGCTTGTTCCTAGACATTACTGCTTTGACTTCCAAATATGCATGTCTGGGAGCCTGCTCTCAGGTCCAAGAAGAGGCAATCAGATGGGTAGGAACATACCAAGCTAGTAGTTTCTGATTGAGAAGTATGACGACTGCTACTTTCCACCCCTGATTTCTCATCTGTCCATACCAAATACAGCATTTTCTATTTATAACGTATTTGGAGAGAGTACCAAAAACCAAACAGTTAAGATCAACAGAAGAACCCAAGTAAAGGATTAAACAGGTACTTGCTCTGTGATGGTCAATATAATTTAAGCACTTCCATGGTCCAGTCATGATTTTTGAATATTATTACATGATTTCATTTAGTACACAGACATGCATACATAGAAAGTAGAGGTTCAAGAATGGGCATTAATGTCCTGGCAGTGATAACCATGTCCTGAATCTTCTCTTTTCTTGCAAACCAATGCCAGGCCAAGTTACCCAGGTTGTTTCTGGAATCCCTGAGTAACATTCTGCTATTTTTTTCAACTATGGGGTGAGTTGTTTTGGCCCATTGGTTTAAGACAGCTCTTACAGTGATTTCTTTGTTAAAATATATATGAATGTCCACTAAAAAAAGAATAATAGAACCATTAGTATACTGGGGCAGATGCTTAATTAATATAAAGGCAATGATGCTATGCTAATACATGCAAGTTAAAATTATGTCCTATTAAATATCCAGAGAAGATTCCTGCCAACCATATTATCTATGCTTCACTGCCTTGTTTTCCATGTGCCCAAAGAAAGACAATTAGGTTTTTCTTATACCACTCATAAGCAGGTAGTGATCTGTCATCATCAGTCATGAAAACATTGGAAATATGGATGCAGTGTCTTCATCAGCATGGTCTTCCATGTCTAGCTTATTACCCTGCTTTAGAAGGCATAGGGTTTTTTTCCCAGAGCATGGGTTTCTGACATTTATGTTAGCACAGCTGGGTTGGGCAGTGAAGGGGAGTATGTGTTTTACTGAATCTCTTCTTTTATTTTTTTAATTTATTTAATTTTATTTTATTTAATTTAGCTTCATTTTTTTAAGGTACTTGATTTTTCTTTAGGTATGTCTCACTATTATGCATAGACCAGTAATCTATTCTCCTGAGTTCTCCAACTTTCAATGTTCAGTCATTCCTCACATTTTCATGTGCTGGTGAGATGGAGGAAGTGCAGACTGCACCTACAAGGGTAGCAAGGACAGTGGGGGTGGGCATATTGCTCCTTCGACTCACGTTGCTCATTCTTCATTGTTTCCTCAAATCAGTTAGACATTTCTTATGGTTTTAATGAAGTCAGCTCCATAGGGACTCGGTGCCTGTAAGCAGGGGAGAATCTGCTATGGAAAAAGAAGGGGGAAGGAATTTTGTTTCAATATTCTTGCCCTTTTGCACATAGGTTCAAAATGTTTTATTTTGGAGATCACCAGGTGATAGTGAACTAACTCTTTGCTGCCTCGCAAAAAACTAGGAGGAAAAGTAAACTTCCTTCTAAAGGCTAGCTAGTGCCTCAGAGTGAACCACAAATCATCCAACTTTCATGCAGGTCACAAATATCAGACAGTGCAATGGATTCTAAGTCCACCTTCAGCTATGCCCTCTGTGCTGTGGCAGATGTGGCATGCTTACTGATACCAGAAGTCATTTTCTAGGCCAAGGTTAGAAGAGCTTGGCTCCTACTAAAGAAAAGGGGATGTAATTTCTCCCCACTCCCCATGCACACACCTAGGGGAATGAGATGATTCTGATTTTAAGAAGTAACTCTTTCTTCTGCATGTAAAGCAGGAAAAAAATCCTAGAAAATATTTCCTCTTTGTTAACAATATTTTTAAAGACAGAGCAGCTTGCTCATGTTCTAAGTAGCTACATGAGCAAACAGGCAAATTTCTGGCAGATGAGGGGGTTTTACTTCTCCTTAGGAGCTGAAAAATGGAATCTGGTGTACAAAATACCTCTTGTAATTAATCAACTGGCTTGTTCACGTCTCCTAATCCCAAATTTGAAAGCTGTCTGGAAATTTGAAATACCTTGGGGACAAAATAATGGGCATTAGGCTTATTTTGTAGCAAACCAAGCTTTGGGAGCTTGCCAGCATTAGTCAGGCTTATTGGACCATACCTAATTGTAGCAGTGAAAGACATGAACTGAAGTCTTTGACTACCTGAAAGGTCAGAGTGATAAGCAAGCATGACCTCTCCCAAGCTGTGAGATGGATAAAAAATATCAATAAAAGGGGTTGAGAGCTAAAAATAAAACCCAAACACGCTGTGAACCCTAGAAGGAGCAGTGAGGATCACTTCACATGTCAGCATCTTCTCCACTTTGTGGCAGGGAAAGAAATTGTTCACAGGGCACCTCAGTAAGCAGGATTTTTTGCCCCTTGCTACTACTCCCTTGTCATGGGTGATTCAGCATGGGAATGGATTTGGGAGGGGAATTTGCACATCTTGATTGGGAGCCATATGATCCTGAGGAGCACGATTGTCCTTCACATCCACACCAGGAAATGCCACTGGCTCTGGAGAAGCGGCTGCAAGCAAGGGCTGCAGTATTAAGAAGTGAAGGAATATCTGTGGCATCTCCTTTTAAGAAGGAAAAAACCAGGTCTCATCAATGAGACATAGTCTGTAGAAGGTATTGAAGGGGTTTAATTTGTGCTAACAAATTCTTTAATGGAACAAATCAGTTTTAAACAGAGGAGCTGGGGAGAAAACTGACCTGAGAGGAACCACAGGCTAGGGGTGGGACTGCAGTAAAACCTGTGACTTTCTGAGTTTATGGGGCAGGTTGGTTAATTCTTTGATTGCTACCTCCAAGTTCTTACCTATCTGGGAATGGGACATGCACGGTCAGGCTAGAGACATTTACTGGATTTGATTAGGAGAATATAAATTTTCCAAATCAAGGCACATATGACTTCAGTGGCTGCATGAAAGGTGATAGCAACATCAGGTCTCTCAAAGTCCAAGAATCTAAAGCTGGGCTGAGAAATGAGGACCTCACCTCAATTTGCAGAGGAAGGAGGGACTAAAAAGGGAAGAAAACTTTGTACACAGAGCTATTGCTTTTGAAAGAGCCTATTAAGATGGAGCTGTCTCCATTGCTGTATGCTGAGCAATAACTTTGAAGGTACCTTCAGTCAAGAAACAGGGGAAAGACAACTGAGACTGAGCAACAAGGAGCTGTGGCAGGAACTGAAAAAAGGGAACAAGTCAGAGGCAACATGCAGAGATGACGGTCTCTTCACAAATCCTCCTTCATGTGAGAATTTGCTGTGACTGGCAGTCAGGAAGATAAAACAGACAGGATAATGTTGGGTATGATCACACCGGGATCTCACAGCAACAATACTGCAAAACTTGAGGGAAGAGAGAAAAATACACTGAGGGCAAACGGCAGAGGAGGAAATCGCACAGAGCAGGGATTTGGGAATATGAAATAAAAGTAAACTAATTCTCAGGGAAAAAGGTTTTTCCCTGGCTGCAGCCACGTAAGCAGTATCTTGGCTCCAGAAAATGCAGCTGGAAATAAACCCAAATGGTAAAGGCCATGCACCTGAGTTGCATTAGCAATTTCCACAGTTCACAGCATTACAGTTTTGACTAATTGGTGAGGCTTGCACGAAACAAGGCCCAGTCCAACATCCACTGGGAACAGATCCTGCACGTCAGTGCTGATTTGTCCATGCATACCCTCCACCGCCTGCTGACTGGGTCTCATTTTACAGAGCGTGGGTCAAAGGGGCCTGTTTCACATCTCTGTTAGACACACTGTACTTGCCATATAGAGTTATCCCCTTTTATTTGATACCATCAACAGGATGCTTCCCTCTAGTATGACTACTGCAAGTTTTATTTCACTGCAGGAATAATGAATGCACTTGGGTTCTTTCTATCACTCATCTTCCATGCCTAATCTCAGAAGGTGAAGACATTTTTAAGCATAACGTTCACTTGGCATCTCCTTGCCTATGTGTCAAGTGACAACAGAAAGAAGATATTTACAACTGACACTTACATTGGTCTTAGCCAAAAGGTGAAAGTGAGGTGAAAGTAGGAATCACAGTGAAAGGCAGAAGATGCAGAGTGGAAAGAGAAAAACATTTTACACCATGTGTTATTTCTATATTAGGAAGCTAAGGTCCTCTTCCATGTAAAGATGCATAGGTGTTCTGATTTTGTTTGAAGTTTCTCAGTTTCAAAGGGGTGCTTCTGATGGCACCTACAGTGACATTATTTATATGGCAACCCATTTGTCAGCCTATTTCCAGCACTGCTGTCATTTTCAGAGGCTTACTGGGCAGTTTGTTATTTATTTGAGCTGCAAGTCCTAGGCTTTGCTTTGTTATTGGATTATGCTCTCTTAGTCAAGTGCAAATTCCCCTCCTCTTTTCCATCAGATCTTAAATATGATCTTCCATTTGCAAAGGAATAGTCTGATACAAATCAAATTTTATCCAACTCCTACAAATGCTAGGAATCCTGAACTGATCCTGACTTCTGTTATACCGCTTCACATCATCCATCTCTGGTGGAGAGGAAATTTTTCCCAATGTATGAAATAATGAGATGCTTTCAAGACAGTTGACTAGTTTTGTAGCTTTCAAAAATAGTTCTGCATCTCACAGAGCATGGATAGTCCCACAGCTCAGTGCAAATCTTCCAGTAATACTGCCATCAGCTCCTGGTATTGACCTGTAACAGGATCAAGCTCATCACTCTTTCAGCCATCTGATAATGACACTGGTGGCACTTTGGGTCTGGTAATGTGGCAGCCTTACCTTAAATTTATGATGAAGTTTATAATAAGAAAGCAAAGAAAAACTACCACCATGTTATACATGTGTCTCTGATGCAAAGTTCAAAATGTTCGCCCTCAGTTAATAAGTGGAATGAGCCTGCTGTCTTTTGCTATCAATGCTGGATCAATCCTCATCTGTAACAACCATGAAAATAATCAGAAATTACTTTCACTCACTTATAAGTGGTGTCCAAAGATCGAGGCTGGATAAGACTAGATTTCCTCCCTGTGCTGCTTGTAGTAAGTGCTTATCAGCCAGTGTGAACGTGCGTTTAGTGCTTGTGGAATGAACAATGAAGTCACATTTGCTCCTTACAACACGTGTGATCGTGGCCCATGAGGGCCTTTTCCCAGCACTGACAGATGGCAGAAACTGAGTCGGTCATAAGACCCCAAAAGCTAATGAAGACAGACATCTGCAGCACGGTAGTCTGTGGCCTAACTACTTGGTGAACCCCCTACACAGTCAAAGGAGAAGGCACTTCTAGAAGCGTACTTCTGCCTTATTTGAGATGCCTATTTTAAGGTGGGTTAAATCACACTTTGGGCTCTGCTCACTATTGACTAGTAACTTCCCCTGGTCACCAGGCAGCCCAAGAGACTTGCATTTAGGTAGATTATTCCTATCCTTATTTCATGCAGGCAGATGAAGTGCTACTGCAAAAAGTGCACTTCAACTAGGCAGTGTCTGTAGTGGTACTAGCTTTGCCTGCCCTCTTGTAATCATGGTTACTTAAGAGGTTATTTTGGAGTACCTGGAAACAGCTCAGATTTCCTCTCTCCAATCTGAGGCAGCCTCTCCTGGCTGGCCCTGTGGTCCAACAGCTACTGCTATTGGAAATGCCGTTTGCATCCCACTACATCAATAAAAGTGAGTCAAACACAGTAAAGGTAGCTCCAAAGGCTCATTTCATTGATGTTTGCTGTTATTGAGTACATATATAACTTTACTGCCAGCTGGAGATGGCTGTAATAAGGCCAGTCTTAGTAATATGGAGAGGGATCCTTCCAAAGAGAAAACACAATGACTTATATCTCTTTTCCAAATTGTTTCTTCCAGCTTTTCTTTTTGACAGATATCTTTCTGCTGGTTCTTCCCTGAGCAGAGGAAACCCTGAGGACAGAGGCATGTGGCTCTTCTCATTTCAGAAAAAGACTGTGTTAACCATACAGCATGCAACAAAAAGGATGAGTATGAGCAGTGCTGCTAGAGCACAGCCGGGGGTAAACCCTACAGGCAGTTAAATAAAAACAAACACAAGCATAAAATTACTCTCACAAGTCCATCCATTGGACATTGCTATGAGAGTTAATGAGTAATATGAGGGAAGATCTCAAAGTGGGTCTTGTCTGTTTAATCAACTTAATGCTTCAGGAGTTTTTGTTCTACCACACCAACTGACCTCTGGCTACCTAAACCTTTCTTCTTGCCAGATACGAAAATTCAGAAGCAGATTCAGCATCCCTTTCTCTGGAATTTTTTGGATTTCTTACACCCTACTGTTAAAAAAGAAACTACAGCCTTTTCTGGCTTCCAACAGTTGAGTTTGCTATACCCCCCGTTCTTGTTTCTTGTTAAACTTTTCTCACTAGATTAAGGATTCACTGTGCCCTATCTTCCCTTTTTCCCTGCTTCAGCTGTTATCAGCTACTTCACAATAAATAGATCAGGCCTTCTAAGGGCAAAATATTTTTCTAACTGTTCAGGCCTTAAATCATCTCTGCATTTTTTTTTCATTTCCAATGTATTCTTCAAGATGCCAGCAGCAGAACTTCATACATTATTTCAGTTCCAGTGGAATTACTTCGCTGCTCCTACATGTTTATCTCATATTTATGTAGCTAGGCATTACATTTGCTTGCATTGCCAGAGCATCACAGTAGGACTCTGCACTGTGGTAACCCTGAGACTCTTAGCATTGCTGCTTCCCCACCTCTGCAGATACAGCCTACATTCTACACTTGTGTAACTCAGCCATACTAAAAAGCTTTATTTTGTTAGACTCCATACACCCAATCACCATTCCATATAGTTGTCATGTCCTCATCATGCACATGAGATATTCACAGATTTGTTTTAAGTCAACAGGAATGTTGTGTTTATTTCCAGCTCACTGATGAAATTGGTTGGTCAACACTGTTTCTAGTACATACCACCATGGGACGCCACTAGAAACAGCCTCATTCAGAGGAAATTTCATGTTAGCAACAGCTTTGCAATCTGCCATTTAGCAAGTTCTAAAATCATCTTATCCAGGCTTTGTTGACACTAATTGCTCATTTTTGCAACCTTCCCATGCAGTTGCTAATCTTTTTTAAAAGCTCAGATTATCCTATGGCAGCAAACAGAGCACATTAAACCACAGAAATCTTTTATGTCTACAAACCCATGTTTATCAGCCACACATGTAATTTCCAATAATATCAGGCTGTTCTGACAAGATTTATGTTTTTAATAGCATCACATTGTCTGTCATAAAATTATAGTCACACCTTTTATCTCTATTTACATCTTTATTAATTAAATCAGTTTTTCCATTATTGTCCAGGGGACATATGTCTGGCTAGCAAGGTGATTGCCTATATTAACTCATTTTTCCTTTTTTCTGTACCATCACTAGGGAATTGAAGTAATTGGCTGTATCTCTTGATGCAAGTTAGCCAGGTTTAATGCTTTATAAACATTCGTCTTAAACAGATGGTAGCACCTTCCCTGCTTTCCGGTGGAATGGAAAATGATAAGTGGCATAGGCTTATCACATGCTTTTCTCTGAGTATGGAACAGAAATATCTACTGTCAACTTCTTTCTTTTCTCTGTTATAGTTATGAATGGTCCTGTTTTCTTTTTGTTAAAGTGGTCTTTCATTATTTGCTCGTACTATGGCTCAAAAAGTCTGTCTTGTCCTAAATTTGGCAGACATTTTTTTCTGTAATTTCTATACCTTCCTTCATATGTTTTCTATAGTGCTTAAATTCTAACTGTTAGTTGTTGTTTCCTTCTCATTAACACTGTTACACAGCACTAACTGTTGCTTACATTTACTTCTGTATTACATTAGGAGGTTTAAAGCAGGTACTCGTTATATCTGTATAACAACAGCAAGCCAGAAGGGGTGGAAAGATTAACAGATCTTCCTCTGTCAAAGTCTGAGTGAATGGAGCATCTCAGACCACTTCTGGCACCCCAATCTTTGGCTTTGCTGGCCCAGCCAAGCCATGTACAGCATCCAGCACCAGCCTATCCTTAAGAGGACCTATGCCTTCAGAGCAGGAAGTTTCAGACTTAATATGTCACAAGTAGGGAAAACCTGTGGCACTCTACAGCTCTTAACTGCTGTGGCTCTACTGAAGACACTGAGGTCAACTTTTCAAGGTTTACCTATCTCATAAGAAAATTAAAGTACTGCAGGATCCTAGAGCCTGGTGGCTTGATCATTTTCTTGTTGAGGTTAGAAGTTGTGAGTTTTAGATGATGACTGAGGTGTAGTGAGCTGTGCAGAGCTGCCATTACCTCTAGCATGATGGAGCGGCCGATAATCAGGATCACAGAGTAGCTTGAGTGGGAATGGCTCTAGTCAAAGCCCCAGCTCTAAGCAAGATCAGCTTTGAACTCAGACCAGGCTGTTGGAGGATTTATCCATTTGGGTCTTGAAAAACCTCTCAGAAAGGAGACTCTGGGCAGCTTGCTCTGCTGCCTGACTGTCCTTGCAGTGAAAGGACACCTTGCAGTGTCCTTATGCGTATAAGGACATAATGTGTATACACATTATGTGTATAATGTGTATTTGGAAACCGACTGTCTGTTGTCTACCTGCCATGCCCCACTATGAATAGCCTGGCTCCATTGTTTCAATTATCTCCTTGTAGGGATCAGACAGCTGCTGTTAAGACCTTCCAAAGCCATCACATCTCCTGTTGGAAGAAACCTCCCTCCCTCAATCTCCATTCACAGGGCAGGGTAAGTGCCCCCACCCTGATCATCTTGAAGGCCCTCTGCTGAACTCACTCTGGGTCATCAGTGCCTTTCTTGTACTGTAGAGGGGGCCAAAGCTGGACTCTAGATGGGGTCTAGCAAGTGCTGAGTAAATGCTTTCTTTAATCTCAACTTTTTTTCGCTACAGCTTCTCCAGGTCCCTTAAGTGGGTTCCTTGTACCCTGCCTCCATTTTCTGTGTCATTGCCACTTGAGTACAATGATTTGTTGCCCTGCTTTTGAAACTCACACAGTTCTGCCTTGCAGTCTGCCTGTGTAATCAGCATTCAGAAATAATAGCTATATTCCTAACAGATGAGAATGGGTCTGGTTTCGCTAATGCCAACTGCTGTGGGAGACTATAGTGCAGAAACCAAAGAATATCAAAAAGCTCTGCCGTCCCTTCCCAGAACAGAGAGTAACAACAATGGATCAGTCTCTTACAGCAGTAGCCATGGGAGCCTTTTCTGTGCTAACAAAATAAGCCCTATCTTCCTAACCTACAGCAATTTGTATCAAGGAAAGCCTCTCACCGCTGCCTTGTTATTTATTCTGCCTGCATGGTCCCTCAGTGCAGTGGCTGCCGCCAAAGGCAGACTCAGCACAAGGCGCTGCCAGAGAATGTTAAAAGCAGAAAAATTCCCAGAAGCCACACAAATGCATGCAGAGATATATGTTCTCTTCCCATAGAAGGCCCCATCAACTTCCTCCTCCTGACCAGGTAGCCTCTAGTAAACCCACTAGAGTGTCCCGTATTAGCCTGTCCTTTAATTCTCATCCATAAACTCTCAACTTGTTTGTCTGTACCCAGGTAGAGCTCGGTGCATTGCAGGTGCTCTTTTACATACAGAGCAACTCCACCACCTCACCTCTCTGACCTGTCCTTTCTAGAAAGTGCATAGTTATCCATGACAACATTCCAGCCACGTGAGCTATCCCATCATGTATCAGTAATTGCAATAACGTTATGGTGCTGTGACCACACATAGATTTCCAGTTCATCCTGTTGATTTCCCATGCTATAGGTGTGTTTGTTTACAGGCACTTGAGAGGTAATTGCACAACCAGGTTCCCTAGAAGGGGTGCAAGATTCACCATAAACACCCTCGATGTGAGTTAGCCCTACTATCCTCATCTTGAGAAGCTGTCAAAGAACATTTGTCACTGCACTGGTTGGCAAGATCTACTCCCAAGGAGGAAGCAACTATGCGAGCATTGACACTCTGGAATCCACACCCCAACCCCTTCAGTTTAAACCCTATCTCACCAAATAGTCCAGCCTGCTGCCAAAGGGTCTCTTGCTCCTTGCAGACAGATGGAGCCTACCCCTCACTAGCAGTCTACAAACACTGAAGCACAACCCATTGTCATAAAGCCAAAACCTTCTTGATGACACCAGCCACAAAGCCAGTCATTGACCTGCACTATGTGCCTGCTTCTGGCTGTCCCCATTTCACTAAGTGGTAGGACAGATGAGGAGACGACTTGGGCATCAGTATTTTCACCTGCCTCACCAGGGCTCTGTAGTCTTCCTTCATCCTACCTATTTTTTTGTCTTGCTGTGTCATTTGTACCCACATGAAAAAGTAGCAGTGGGTTCATGCCCTTGCAAGCCTCAGAACTATCTCAGCAACACACTGATCCTAGCCCCTGATAGGCAGCATTCCTCTTGTAATTGCCTGTCAGGCTGGCAAATGAGTGCCCAGGTGCCCTTCAACAGAGTCACCCACTATAATTACTCGACTTTTCTTTTTGTGGTAACTACCATGCACTGCTGATGCAGGTTCTCCTTGTGGGCCTTGCCTGTGCATATCTAAAGGTTGAAGGTTTGACTTATGTTACTGATCTGGACGTTGGAGGGCAGACGCTGAGTTGAAGCCCTCCTTTGTGGGTCACTTAGGGTCCAAGGTGCCCCAGCTTTACCCAGTATAGGTACATGGTTGTGAAGCCATGTATCTCAGTCTCAGCCACTCTAATACTGCACAGCCTCTTCACTGTCTCTTGTAGTTCTGCTAGCTGTCGCAATAGGTTCTCAACCTGTGCACACTTTTTGCAGGTGCCTCATAGAAAGGTTTGGGTTGGAAGGGACTCTTTAAAGTCATCTAGTCCAACTCCCCATCCAATTACCAGGAACACCTTCACCTATATCAGGTTACTCAACAGCCCTGTCTAACCTGACCTTGAATGTTTCCAGGAATGGGGCACCTACTACCTTTCTGGGCAACCTGTTTCAGTGTTTCACCACCCTCACCTATTTAAACCAGAATAAATAACTCATTTATTTTACCAAACCAACACCATACCTTCTGTGATCTCTAATAGTGAAATAAAATATACCAAAAAAAGAAAAAAGAAGAGAAGCTAGTGACACTGTGGCTGGGGTGTTCAATTTTAAAATATCGCTCTTCTGCACTTTTAGTACCATGATAAAACACAAGAGCCTCGGTTTGTTGAGGTAAATCTGAATTTTCCTCCTCTGAAGGAGTTAAAACTGGGAAGAGTCAGTCACTGAAAAGAGTATGTAAATCTGGTCAGCATACTGCCAGCGTAAGGGATGTATTTCCTTTCAATCACTGAAACACAAATATTGGCAGTGGTAGGAATAGACTGGAAGTTCATCAAGTCCTCTTCTAAACTGGAAGCATGAAGAGGAATTTAGATCTGAGTCTTACTGTCTTATACTAGTGGTGTATTTTAAGGAAATAGTTTTTCATGGACACAGTGAGGTGAGAAAGTCTGCTGAAATGTAATAGCTTTTTCATAAGAGCTCACAGGTCTATTCCATACAACCCAGTGCATGCAGAAGGTCATCATAGCCTAAGGAGATACTGCTCCCACCACACTATTGTTCCACAGATGTTACCGATTTCTGGATTACAGCAGTGTGCAATGGTGGTGTCAATCACTGTATAAAAATGTCTGGCCAATCATGCACGTTTTGGATGTGTGAGACAGAGGATAAACAGTGGGGAACTGCGACCCTCATGTTACAGTGGCTGGCCCAGAGATGTTGAGTGAATGCACTTGACAAAGGTGACGATGGGAAGCAGCAGCAGGACCAGGAACTGGCTTACTGAGTTAGTTTATTCTCCTTGAAACAGCCAGTCACTGAAAGGACATCTTCTCCTCTGGTGTTTTTCTGAGCTTGCTTTGCTTTTTAAAAGGTGGTGAAACATAATCAAGGAACATGTTCATTACTGGTGTCTGTCCAGCAAGTTTCTAACATCAGCCTCTTTTCATCTGTACAATGCCAGATTCAGTGATTCATTCGCATCCTCACATTGTGGAAGTTCTATGCATGCATCATTTGCAATATGAACCATCTGTTTTACTCAAAAGAGAGATAACAGACAATGCAGTCTCAGCACTGAAGGGATTAATTTTTTTCATCTTTGTGCACATTTGTTAAAAACATTTACCTTTGAATTTCAAGCTTGAAAAAACGATCAGACCAAACACTGCCTTGCAAAGATCACAGTGATTTAATTAAAAGTGCATAAAATGTCAAAGGTGGCTCAATGCTCATAGGAGAAGGAAATATTGCCAAGTTTCTACCTCTGTCTTGAGAATGTGTTGGTTCATGTGAATTGCACTGGAATGAAAACAATCTTTTTAATCAGAAGAAACTATAAATTAAAATTAATTAAAGTATATTTACCTTTGAAGGCAACACTGGCATATACAAAAACATTTACGTAAGGGTATTATGTTATTTCTAGTGTAATACTTACTGAAACTGTTTTATGCCTCATTCTCAAGTTTTCATGTCACAGGGACCAATAGCTTTCTTTTCAGCTTCAGTAGTGTATTTATATATTCACATTTACAACAGTTATTCCATCTCAGCAGAGAAGTAGCCAATTTTACCCTAATTAAAACCTCGTTATGCTATTTTAATAGTAACACATAGCTCTCTTCCACCTCAAAACACTGCTAAGTTTTAACAGCGCCCAAGGCCACCTCATAAGTCAGTAGTAGCAGCACAATTAGTGCTGGCGATTTCTTGCCTTTTGGATTTACATTCGGCTGCTAAACAGCTCTCAGTCTTTCTCTCACTCCACCCACACTTTCTGCTCTATATCAGGCTTTGCAGGTCATAAATACATGTAATGTCAAATCAGGTACCCCTTATCACAGCCTGCCCACTCACTCAGCAAGAAAAATATACAGAAAAGAATATGAATGAATGTTCCTTGTCAAGGAATAAACTGTTGTATATTCACCAAGAGGGACAATATGACTCACTTACCCTTTGAGAGTTCATGAGCTCTTTTCTTCCCCTTTCTGCCAGTATGTTCCTTATGCTATTCTGTCAATATAAAACAGACAAAAAACAAATAAATAGTTATTTTTTTATAAAGGTACCATATTGCTATATAATATCTATGAAGCAGCAGCTTTATAAATAGTGTTGAAATGTAAAGTGAGCTGTATCCTTACGCCAGTGGAGTGATTTTCCTAGTGAGGTTGGGATTTTTTAATTTTCTTATCCTTTTTGGTGGCTCCAAAAAATATCTAGTTTACAACTGAGGAGGTGTTCTACCTTTTTTGTCGCTTTATTTCAGTTCAACAAAAAGGATTTCCTAAAATATCACATGAAATACTTATCACATATGGAAAGTAGTTGGATAGTTTTTCAGACAACTAAATAACTGGGAGGAGGTAGAAGGAAATGGGAAGAGTGCTCATATTTATGCCACAGAAAAGAATAAAGTTTACTTTTTTGACTAAAGTTATATCTGCTTTTTTCTACAGGGCTGCCTTAAGCATAACCATCATAAAGAGCTTAAATCATATTGCAGCTTATGGGTATTTCTGTACTGTTGTCAGAGTAAAGGTAACACTGATGTCATGAAATGCCAGTAACACTGTGCCCAACATAACATAGATAAGCTAAAAGCAATGTAACCTTTGAAAAATTAAGGCTGCTGTTTAGCTACTGCACATATTAGCTATCCAGCACTCCAGGCTAGAGAAGTGGATGGCACAAGTGTCTAACCTTTAGTACAAGCATATTTGTATGTGAAGTATTCAAGCTTTGGAACCCATGCCTTCCTAACCAAACTCACTTTCCAGGGCACAACAACATGAGATATTTTTCAAATCACAGAGAGGAAAAAAAGAAAGGGTTCTAGTTAGACAATGTGAGCTGCAGAGAAACCATCTAGCAGGGGATAAGGAGAGTGATTCAGCCACTGCCAAATGTGAATGGGAGAATGCAAGGGGCTGGTTCAAATCATGACAGTAAGAAATATAAGGGAAAAAATGCTACATTAATTTAGACCTAGTCAGGCACCATGGACCTAATGTTTTTAAACACCTTGACAGTCCACGTCCCACTTTCTAATGCCCAGTCAGCTGTAAGTATAAGATTGTAGGTTAAATAAATACAGTTGTAAATGACAGCATTTAGCTCTGATTACCTGCTGGTCCCTGTAATTTACTGGACATGCAAATCTGTCTCCAGGAAGATGGGAACAATTCAATTACTCCTCAAACAAAGGCAAACTTGGCAGGCAGCGATCTACAGCTACAGGTGCTGAAAGTGTTCTCAAGCATATTACATGAGGTGTTTCATTCAGGTAATACACTAACTGGGGGTCCTTGTTTGGATTCTCAGCTGGAATTACAATGTGCTGCTCTGTTCCATACTCACACACAGAAAATATGCTTACTTCAGCTTTTAAAAACAACCTTTTAAGCACAGAAGCATGCAAGATATTGCATGCTTGTTTCACTTAAATATTCATGCACACTGTTTCTCAGTCTGAGCAGAAGTTAATGGACTATAAATAGTACGGCCTGATGAGAGATCTATGAATTATGTTAGATATTCCTTTTGTTTTCCAGGCAATTCTGTGACTGGGTTTTCTTTAGCAGCACAGCACATTATTCTAGCAAACAATACTAATGACAGACTTTGCTCTAGTCTTCACTAGCAAGAGATATTCCTCCTAAGATAAGGTAGGACATATAGGAAAGGCCCAAATGAGGCTGTAGCAAGTCAGTCATCTTTGGGCTTTCATGTGTTTTGTTACAGGAATGAAAAGCTGAAAACATGGAAATAGAAAATCTCTGCAGCCCAATGGTACGTAGGTGATGGCTGTTGTGCAACTCATTTAATGCCTGCAGCTGCTTTCCAAATCCTTTCTTGTCAGCACCGTGAGGAGTTTATAAGGGAAAGGAGGCTAATTCCCACAGTGGCATGTAGAGGTGAGGAGCAGCATTCTGCATGCTGCATTAACTGCATCATATAACTGTATCATATACTACTTTCCTGAGGTGATAATCTTCGCACTATGCATGTACATAAATAGGTATTTGTTTTTAGCACAGCCTCCTTCTCAGGAAACTGTTTGGAACCTCCTTTCAGATACTTTTCTTACCAGTAGTTTCTTCTCTTTGGATATAATGATAAACGTTCATGCAACTACAATACAAGCCAAAGAGGGAAATCTCTCCAGCATTAGATTTACTGAGTTCCCATCTTAGAAGACCAGCTACACTAATGCAAACACATCCCTAAGCAGAAGGATAGCACCTGGCAATGCACATAACATACAATAACCATAAACTGCAGATTACCACCTTCTATGCTGTCTTTATCAACTATATAAGCATTGGTGGCTCTCCCAAAAAAGCCTGAAGCAACCTGACACACAGATTAGGACTGTCTTCAATACAAACCTCTATTTCAGGTGTGCTCAGTCTCGCAAGGCTTATCCTTCTGTTTGCCACTGTAGTAAAGCACTTTAGCTGATTTAAAAAACACAGGAGTTTTCTAACAACTTCCATCCTAAGTGTTGATAGTACTTGGGACATTAGTTTAGAAAAACTTCACTGACACCAGTCTTAAAGCAGTTCAGTTATTTACAAGTTTTAAGTAGTCCTTTCTCCTGTGCCTGTTATTAACTGTTTCTTATATATCATCCACCTCACATAACTTCAGCTTTACTTACATGCAGGTATGCCAGAAGTCACATAAATTGCATGAATAATGACTGACCCCAAGGTGGAGGTGGCAGGGTCGGGTAGCTGGCCCAGTTTTACTGGGACTCTTTAGCTGCATTCTAATGCCACCACAATTTCCACAGCCTCCAGCTCCACAATCCCTTCTTTTACGTGACTTTATTATCTTTCCAGGTGGTTTATTCCACAACCTGATCTGCTTTAGCCCTGAGAAAGGTTTATACTTGACTTGAAACTCTTGCTCTTTACAGAGAGCTGATAAACCTTCATTTTATTCCTCAGTTTTGGGTAAGCAAAACTGTTTTTCTCTTCCTTCTTTTCATATTTCAAATATTTATACAGCATTATTATCTTTCCCTAGATTTTGGCTTTTTATTGAAACGGTATGAGAAAGGGGAAGAGAGGGCATACCAAGACACGGATATATAAAAGAACTCCATAGCAAGTTGTGGGGAAACTGAGCATGTTGCACTATATATAGTATGTGTATAGCTCTCTGTATGTAAGTATGTGTACAAGGATAC
>JBCJKH010022137.1:0-11185 GCA_039877255.1 Loriculus beryllinus
CATTGTCTGCTTAAATGTGAGAAATTAAAATGCAAGGTCAAATAGGCAAGGATTCGTAGTGGTTTGCATCCACATCATAAGAGGTAATTAACCTGTTGGACTCCACTTTGGGGGGTATAAAGACATCCTGAAGTGACAGCTTCTAAAGGAAATTTCTGGTTGATCTCCATTTACTCTGATTATCCTGCTTGATTTCTCTGCTCACAACTTTCATTTCATTATTATTTCAGACATAGCCTTCCTTTACTTCTCCATATTTTCGAAACATTCTAAATTGTCTCTAACAGCAATACATCAATAGGGTAAGTATCTTCCTCTTCTATGCCGATCCAGTCTTCAGGGCCTGACTAATGCTTTACTGCAGTCACAGTCATCAGCCTGAAAGGGGTGCATACCACTTCTCAATACTGTACATACAAGTCACCTCTCAGCTGGACCTTTTATGAGCATGATTATTAGCCCCTCTAAATCAGAAACAAGTTTAGAGAAAAAATGGACTCTGTTCTCTTAGCGTGATTGGGAGTACCTAACCCTCCAAAAGCTGACTCATCCTCTGCAAAGGCCTTGTCAAGCTGTACCTTGGTGAATAGCTTCTGTTGTTTAAACTGTCACATCCATTACAGGAGCACAATGGCTTTTTTTCATTTTAGCCTGACTGACAGGCAGCTAGCATGCTCATCAAACCCAATGAACTCTGTGCTTCTATATGAAGATCCATTTGACAGCAACCATGAATCCCTTTAGTGCAACAAAAGTCACTAAAATATTCAATATTCTCCCTTAAGCGTGAAAGGCAGTCTAGAAGGTATCAACATTTCTTCTGGGCTATTCACTTAACAGAAGATAGATCCAAGTAAATATAGGATTTTTACTTATCTTAAGGTTATCAGAGATAGGGATCTTCAATATTCATAATTTCCATATCAGAAGGGTTTTTTTTATGATAAATTATGAGGTTTCTATATATATATATGAAGCAAAATTACAAAAAGAAAGAAATTTAAGCAGAACTCTTAAAACTTCCTTTTTCCCTTTCATTTTCTCATCAGCTTTTACCATATGCAGAGACTTTTCTTTTAATTAAACGATCATCAGTCTTCCCCACTCAAATTATCATGTCTTAGCTAGTCTTTAGCTACTGAACAGCCTGTTTTACCTCTGTCTGCTAGCTTTCTTCTTCTCATTATTTGCTACTTTAATGTCATCACTCTATATTTGCATTCCTGTGACTTCCTGTGGTTTCTCAACTGTCATGTCTTCAGCACATGAAAAGCCAGTGCCTTGCTCCCTGTCTATTAGAAACCATATATGCTATTACACTTCAGTATTAGACAGGCATGTAAAATTCAAACATTTTTTACTTCGTCTGAGATGAAGACCAAATAAATACCTCCATGAGCATGCCCTTGCATTTCACTGCCCTTGGCTATGGGTAGTAATAAAAGACAGAACAAGTTGTCTTCTTTTGTGAGCAATAGCCAAGAATGTCATGGTCAATAAAATGCAGCAAACTGCTTGAAATTTTGCTGGGGAGTATCTCAGATCTACCTTTCTTTATACAGCAGTGACAGCCTGTATTATCTGTGCCAAAAGCTCAAGTAATCTCTAGGTGTCACCTGAGGAATTAAAACTGAGGGGGATACATAGCGCTTTGATCCTAATTGTTCTGCTGACCTATTTCCTTTGGCTGGTGAAGATTAGGATACACTGGCACACCATGTAATCATAGGACTCTGTCTGTGCAGTACATGTCAGAGAAAAGAAGCTTACATTTTCCTTTTAATAAGTGAAACTTGTTTAAGCATGTACATTCCTGGCTTGTTAGCTCCCTGCTGCTGTGGCTTAGCTTTTTTGCCTTGCCTTCTCCTCAGATGAGTCCTGAAGGTTGCTTGCTTACACACCATGCAAATGTTTTTAGTGTTTCTTAGCAGAATAGGAGCCCTTCTGCTAAATCGCTGTGTAACACTTTAGACTATAGCTAGAGGTGGTCAAATAATAATTTCAGTCGTTGCTTTATCATCACGTTAAGTATTTAGCAAGAGCCTTGAGGCTTGGATATATTCTTGCCAGGATAGTCACTTCTTGCCGTGTTCAAAATGCTTCCGAAGGGAGTAAGTAAGGCACTTCCAAAAGCATCCTAAAAACCCAGCAAAAATGAACACTTTCTTGTTATTTATGGAATTGCACTGGGTATATTCCCCATCTACAGATATAGAGAGTCATGATCACAGTAATACTGCTATGGATCAAATATACACATATTGACAAGAGAAGGGACGCCTCCAGCATCCACTTACAGTGACTGAAAATGGGAACAGATTGGGGTTTGACTGGGAGTGAAGATAAACCTTTGTTTGAAGATAAAGCTTTGTTTAGCTGTGGCTGGGCACAACCATATGTCTCTGTGGCATTGCTCACTCTGCAAATGTGTCTGAATTAATGTGGGGGTGTTTGCATGTATGACCAATTGGACAACACTGTGAATGAGCACATTGAGTGTATAAGCCTCCCAATCATAGCCAACTTATATGTTTTCTCCTGTAATTAAACCTGTGTTTTACAGTTTATTAACTTGCTGTGCCCACAGAGAAGTGCACTTGAAGGGAAAGCCACCAAGAATTACAACTGTGCAGCTAGAGTGCTTTCTTTTTAAATGCAAGTCAAGGTAATTCTGCAAATGGACAGTGCCTTCTCATTGAAAATTTAATCACCCTCTTCATGTAGTGGATAGCTTGAGCAGAGCTAATATCTACATTCATTTATGCTTTCATCTTGGGATGTTGCAGCTTAGTATGCAAGAACAGCAGAAATGAGTACAGTAACTTTGGCAGTTATCACAATATTTGTTGTGCTTCACATGAACAACACTGATTTATATGGGCTGCAAGTGGCCTGAAGGAATAACCTACTAAACTTCCTTTCCCCTGATGCTAATTCTGGAGCAATGTAGCAGACAAAAGGAGCTCTACTACAACAGTATCCTGCATTCGCTCTTTAGGCAGCTTTAAGCTCAAGTTTGCTTCAGGCACCAAAGAGCTGGTAGCAGATACTGCACTAGAACATCAGTTTTCCATCAATTCAGTCAGCCATTTCCTCTTTTATTGGATTTTACTGAGAAATGATGATTCATGAGTATCAATTGTTTCCTCTGTACAATGAATATTCTCCATTCTTTTGAACATGTATTTAAAGTCAGAAGTTAATAGGAAATTTTAAACTGTTTTCCCTAAATTACCATGTCCTTAAAACCTGTAAGAAATTTTTCCGTGTGAGATATATTGCAAAAATACAGACATTTGCATGACATTCAGTGTCCTTTTTACTATCTCCTCTTGGCTGGCTGCCTTTAGATACTTTTCTTTATGACTATTAGAAGTTTCAGGTCTTTTGTCATTTCACTCAGTCTAAGAACTAAGACCGCAGCCTTGTTTGAGGGAACATCAGAAATCAGATGCAGAATGCTTGTCAATTAGCTTCCCTTGAGTAATACACAGAGCTTGTTTATTGGTATCATGCTAGTTTTGAGGAATCTTAACCAAGGTAATGGCCTTATTTTTCTGTACAAACACATTCAAGAAATCAAGCTATATTGGAAATACAGTAAGCTGACAGAACATGAGTGAAAAGAAGCCCAGATAACCTGAGTCTATGGGTGGGAGAGAGGAAGGTAAAGCAACCCAAAGTCACCCTGAGCCTGTGGAAATCTGGCTATAAACATAACTTAGACATGATGGTCAGACAAATTTGTGTATCTGTTGACAAGTTTGGGGAACACAAATTAATGGCCTTAATCTAAAAAGCATGAGCTTTCATCTGTTAAGGAAAACCAGATGTTTTCAACAGGAAAGAAAATCATACCCCAAAATGTTTAATGGTCACACCAAGGGAGAGGAAGTTTGAATTATTTCTGACTAACTCACCAGTATATTGAGAAGGATTTTTATTCTGCAACAGAACCCGGAACAGTTTGTGCTTCTTCCTTGCAATAAAACACAAGAAAAACCACAAATGGTAATTATGTGCACTTCCTTTATATGCAGCCAAGAGATACATTTAAGTAAAGTACTGCGACAGCTTGCTAATGTAGCACTGTATTTGAATAAATACCTGAAGTGAATAGGCTTATGAAAACTCTCATAAACTGCTAGGTGGATAAGAGGCTACTATGAAAGTACCATGACTTGCTCTTTTTCCTTTTCTGTACAAGCTGTTGCTAACCAAATCTATAGGTGACTGGATACGGAGAACAGAGGAAAACATGGTGTTTCAAAGAAAAGGGCACTTCCTTTCATAATATGAATTCACCTAGGTTGTACCAGTATATGAAGACCAAACACCACAAAGTAAATACTTGTGAGCTGTGATTTTGTTTTCAGAAGTTAATCTGGGATTACTAAAACCATAACCTTCCTCATTAGTTCTCTTGGAGGTCATTGGGAAGCCAGTCTTATATGCTATCTGCTGCTAGCCAAAAACATCAACGTCTGAAAGTTTTACCATTCAATTTATGGGATTATGCGTTTTAAAAGGCAACTGCTATCATTTACAGGATAAATTTCATAATTTAAAAAAGATAAAAATCCAGTATTAAACCTATGCCTTTTATTTGTAAGGGCCTGTACTAATTCTGATGGCATATAGCACATTACATCCAGGCTGTAATTTTTCCTTTCTTTCTCTCAAAGAAGCCAGCACTGAGTTAAGCACCTTTGGCATTTTGGGTTTTTCAGAAATTCAAGAATGATCCCAATCTAATTCTCCCCCACTTTCCCCTGAATATCATAGCAATCTTAAAATTGGATGCCTTAAAGTCTCATGTTTCTGAGAGAGTGACCACTTTTCATTTCATGGTATCTTACAAGGCAGATAGATAGGTTTTTCTGGAGTGGACTGCACGGAGTCAGGCACTCAACCTCTGCAGGACAACATGCTTAGGTAGCTCTGGTAGTGACAGGGTGGCTGGAAGAGCAAGAGCCATGAGGCAGTGCAGCTTCTCCATCTCCTAATGTGCCATTCGCAAGCTCTTTTCCCATGGGACCAGCCCCAGCACGCTAAAGCTGGAGCAACAGTCAAAATACAAGGCAGGTTTTCCTTCAGTTACCTGTTTTGCATTCTTCATCTGCTGATTAGACGTTTTTATTCCTGTAACGTTTTGTATTTAAAACTCTTCATCCTGGCATGAGATGTTTGTTTGTTATCTAAATGATAGTGGGGCTATGGATGCTCTCAAAAGAACACTGACCTTTAAACATATGTACAACATCTGTAGGAAACAGCTGGAAAACATATCAAGTGTTTTTTCAAGTAAAAATGCAACGTAGTGTTCCCGCAAAGCCTTTTTCAAACCTGTTCACATCAGCAGTGCTATTCATTAAAAGCTGAGAAACCCCCTCTATTGACCTGAATATTCTAACACAGAGAATATAAAGTTGCAGTTTTCCACAGGTGAAATTGGTAGTGCAAAAAAAAAAAGAGATCAATGAACTTTTTACTACGCTCTTAGCTTTCAAGCACTCATTTGCTAAATAGCCTGCTTTTTAACATCCATTTTTCTCCCTGCTAAATATGTGCTACTAAAAGGACTCTTCCTGACAAATCATTCCTCATGCATTTACACACATTAGCTAATTGGTTCGCAGGGGTTACAGTGAGTGCTTGCTAAACCTCAGATGGTGCTGGCACACATCCAGAGGTTCAGATGATTATCCAAAATTTATCCAAACTCATCTCAAACTTCTCTGGCTAAAGCCATTATTTTTTGTTTCAGGTTGGCATAATAGAAGCAGGTCTTTCTCTCATGATGCTGCTTTCCAGTTTTCCTTAAGATACTTTCTATATAGACATTTTGTTTTATGTATAGTTTTCAGATTTTATAGGCAAACAATATAACTAAGTGGATGGCAGATTGAGAAGGGATTTTGTCCCTGAATTTAGGGCATCGTGTTCTGGACTTGCTTATGTAGCTATGCTGTATAGCCATGGCAAGGCTCCCATAGCTGGGCACGCTGTCACTAGTTTCTGATCCCTTCAGTGCAGCCACTCCAAGAACATACACTTAGTTCTGCTGCCTGGCCTCTCACAGGATACAGCTCATGATGTACTTGACTCCTGTATGGAGACTTAAACGAACCAGTCTTAGGCAAGGGGAAGGGTCTGTGTGTCTGAACAAAAGAACAAGCCCAACACTCTCCATTCCCCATTTCCTTTGGCACATTCTTTCAGCTGGGCTGAATAACCAGCAAGTGGTTGGAAACAGTGCTTTGTTCTCTGAGGCTCCTTTCTTCATCCCTTAGGAGGATTTGTTTTAACCTTGGCTGGCATTAAGATAAAACCAACCCCTGTTTCCTAGCTACAAAGGCATTTCTGTGCTCTCTGAGGCTCTGCTTCTGTTTTACTCATCCATCAGGGCCACTCTGGGTGAGCATCCACCTCTTGCCCTTCTCACAAGGCAGCCTCTGATATAGCCAAGGCTGTGGCCAGGCTGCCTTGCTCCTGGGGGCAAGTGTGGGTTTGCTGGGGGCCACAGATGTGTCCCTGAAACAGGTCTGGCTCAGCACAACCCCTGTTGGAGCAAGGGCAGGGAAGCCAGAGCCTGTTTGCTATGCCGTGTAAACATGCTCTAAAGCAGAGAGCCCAAGTCATTTACTAAGTGTGTCAGACTTGCACCCTTTGTCCCTGCAGCAAAAGTGAGGGTAAATGACAGTGAAGGATTTGCCTGTCACCTTTAGAAATACACGAGCACTCTCCCCTCTTCCCCTGTCCCTGAACTTTGGGATTGTATTTCATCACTATCAGAGTGATCTTAGAAAGTTTAATCTGCAAAATTATGCACTGTAAATGACAACCATTTTCCTCTCAAGGTGAAAGACTTGGAGATGGAAAGAAAGAGAGAGAAAGAGTGGTCCAGTTTCCATGGCAACCCTGTGAAACTTATATGCTATCGGAAAATATCATTTTCCAAAAAAGACAAAACTCCATGGACAAGTGGTACAGTACATCAGAAAAGGAAATTGCAGCTTTAAAATAAAAAGCTCATTTGCCTTTATGGTTCTGAGTTTCATTTCCTAGTTACAAGACCCAGTTGTTCACAATTTAGTGGATAAAATGATATTCAACATTTCAGGTGAATAATATAGATGAAGATCAAGTTCAGGCAGAAGTTTGTTGTGACAGACTTGGGTTAGGGGAACACAGGGGTGGATAGATTCTGCTTTAGCTGGGTTAATGCTGTTGTGCCAGAGAAGTTGGCTGGCATTTTACACTCTCTAACAGACCTTGCAAAGTCAGAATCTGCCCCTAACTGCTGAGATTCCTGCCATGGCTTGCAATTCCAGCATGTAAAGTTATACCTTCTAGATTCTATGTTACCTTTGATACCATCAATCACCATCCACTGTAAGCCACATTGCATAGGAGAGCATTTTATGATGAGCATTAGTGTTGTAATACAGCAAAGCGCATTGTTAATGAAGCATGGAAAAAGAATAAATTCAGCTAATGGGTATATGTGTCAAATTTCAATTGGGGATATGTTGGAAAGTGAAAGAAAGAGATGAGCATACAAATTAAACCTTTGACCTTCAGAGTAAAGGGAGAAAAGCCTGAGAGAAAAGAAGGATGTTCAGATACTTTCCTTCTGAAATGCCAAAAAGTCCGAGTAGAAAATCTCAAGTGCTGTTTTCTTTTTAATTACCACTATATAAAGAGAAACCCAAAATAGTGCTGGTTTGATTCAGCCAGTTTATTGACAACTATATTACAGTTTGTGCTATTTACTGCATGGGGGAGATATAAAGATTGTGAGTATTTTATGGTGATGGAAGACAAAATCTCACCTATGTGAAGCCCAGGCAGAGGATATTAAAACTTGTCCTTCCCTGCCTGTAAATACTAAGGGAGAGAGCCTCCTTCTCACGCCTTTTAGGCTTTCAAACAAGCTTTTGTTGATTCAAAGTGTGCTTTAATACATAATCTGATGATCATGGTTTCTGAATGCAAATAAACCGTATTGGGAGGGTTTGCAGCAGGAGCACAGCTGAGCAAGCTGCCAGGTTTAGACACAGTCCAAGGCACTTGGGAATTGCTGGTTTTCATTTGTTTCCATACCAAAGTGAGCAATGGTTCAGACATGCAGCAGTGGGTTCATACAGGTGCATGTGTGAGATTTAACATCAGTTGCTCGACTAAAACAACGTTGGTTCAATTCAGCTTGATATTAATTGGGCAAAATTGCCATTAAAGACATATACGTCAGGATTTAATTTAAATCATTTGTCTGCATGAGGAGTAAAGGTCCCTATTTCCAGAGCACTGTAGCTTTTGGAGAAACTGGTAAGACATGAACCCAGGCAAGAATCTGCCTTCAAGAGGGAGCCTCAAGTATTTCTGTCCTTGCAAAAGCTAACTTACCGATGCCTACCTGCCTTGTTGATTGCTAGAGAAAGGTGATTGCTGGAATGCTTGTCCCAAGGAGTTTGGCTGCTTCCATACCCATGTGCCACCATAGATGACTGCTCACCCCTTTTTCCCAGCCCAGGGGAACACCTCAAAATCCCTTGTCCTGGCCACAGTGTCCAGCGCAAGGCATGAGGGCAGTGGATCAGATACACCAAGAAGATGTTTTACATTGCTTTTGTGCTAGATGCAAGTTTGTGTTTCAGTTGCAGTCTTGACGCAGCTCTTCTGCGTGATGCAGACCTGAGAACGGTGCTAGGAGACCTCTGCATACACCTTGTCATATTGAAATGCCAGGCAGCCAGTTGCCACTCTATGCTTGCCAGCCTAACAAGGAAACTAAATTCATTAGTATTTATGCCTTGATCAATTAATACCTCTAAGTGCCAAAAATAGTTGTTCTTTTGGCCCAGAGATCAACTTTATGTAGATCTCATAATATATTCTTGAGATTTTGCCATCAGTTTTAATTTCCCACAAAAGCTCATAATTTTGAGGATCTCCCTTATCTTTATTTTGCTTTCCCTGATCACAAAAACCTCTGGTCCTCTGGAATCTCTGTGACTTGGGGACACTTCAGTGTCAAGCAACCCCAGGCTCACTAGGAGGAGCTCATGTGGGCCTGCGTAGATCTTTGTGTCCTCTGGCGAGGTCTTTCACTTGTAGGGTTTGGTTTCCATCTACAGATGTTATACAGAGTTTTCAGACACCACAATCCCTGTATGCTGAATACTGGGTTTGTAGTAAGTATATGTATATGTAAATGACTGCTATCAAAAGGGTATCATACATGGAAAAATGCATTTCTCTTCTTCAAAAGCTAATGAAAAGACTAGAGAAATGTTGAATTTATCCTTTGCTCAGAATTACTAAAATTTTTCTTAGTAATTTTTTTTCTTATGGCAGGTTGCTCAGAAATATTGGCGGGATTATCCTTAGCATTTGATAATGGGAGTATGGAAAGCAAATTATCCTGTTAAGCCATGTGACATCACTTCTGCTTCATGACTGAATGATGCATGTCCCTGTAAGTAGATAAAATGACAAAATATTCTTTGACAAACCCTGCAGACTGAAAACTTAAATTCTTCCTCTTCTGCTCTGGCAGTGCATATTTTCTTCTTTGGTACTTACTTTTATTCAACAGTTAGCAAATATTTTCAGTAGAGTAGCTTCTCTGGTATAGTGAACATCTACATGTTTATTTCCAACTATACTGATTGATTTTAATAGCATAAGTAGGTCACATTATTGTTATTGCATAAATATTGTGCTGCAGAAAGATATTTCCAGTGTTAATATTCTCATTTACAGGCTAGAGAAGAAGGAACCTTATGTGAACTTCCTCCAATATTTACTTTGAGCTTCTGTTTAAGTGAATATTCTTGCCAGAATACTTGTTCAGCAGCATATTTGGAGAATACCAATATGAAAGGAAAGCACAACAATGAATTGAATTCTATTTCTTCATCAGCCAAAAATTCATCAAGCTTTGTGTGAAATGAAGGAAACTGAAAACTGTCTATATAGATACTTTCAGAGCACAGTCACCGTCATATCAATTCTATCAACCTCAAATATTAAAAAGCAAAATCTTTATATTTATTGGGATTTTATTCATAATTTTAACCATCAAGTTTCTCATTTTTTAGTCACAGCACATTTTAGGGTTTTAATTTGCACTAGTGATTTTGAGCCATAGGAAAAGTGTAGGCATGTTTTTGAACTTTTAAGACCAACCTGACAATTAATAGAGGCTTTCTCTAAAAAAATCCAACCACATAAGCTGCACTGTGATGCTCAGATACTACAAAGGAGCTTAAATACATCTGTGGCTAGATACAGCAGGTTTGCATTGGGAAATGAAATCTCCAGTTTCTTGTCTGGCTCATAGCATCAAAGGATCTGGCATAAAGATGCAGCTAGCAAAAGCAGGTGAGTGACCCAGCATTTTACTAACACGGAGTTTCTGGAGTGGCTCCTTGGCAGGTGAGTACTGCAGAGCTTGCACCTATCCTCTGTACTGTTCTGCCTGCACTGACCTTCACCGATGGGGAATTTGCTTCTCTTTGGACAGACTCTTTCCAAACGTGTTCAAGCTTCACATAACTCTTTCTTTTCCATGAGTAGCAGAAAAGATTGGCTGAGTACTGCAGGTTTAGTCCTGCCAGGCAAAGTGTTCACAGCTTTTCTTTCTAAAATCAGTGAGGACATCTTGACCCAAATCTGTATCCCAAGTGAGGATGGAGATCTGCCCTCCTTGCCAGCTATGGATCTCCTTGCTGATTAGAAACAATTTCTAATGCAATATAAATCTGAGTGGTGTCACCAGACATAGACACATTCCTCAGTACATTAGAAGGAGGAGTCGGGTGAGTATGAGAAGAAATTAGCCTCCTTTAATTTAAGTCTGGATATGCGCACTACACCAAGAGTTCAGTGAGAGACAAAGTCAAACAGATCAAATGCAATAATTTGTGGCCAAGACAAAGGGCTCAAGTACAGTGGATACATGTTTGCATTTTATAACCCTAACATTGCCTCTGCTGAGCAGATTTTAAAGTCACATCAGTGAGGAGAAGAAGATGAGTGTGGCTATCTTCAGGTATAAAATAAAGGTCTTGGAAAAATTTAAACAGCAGAAAAAATTAGAAGTATGGAGTCTTTCTAACATTCAAGGAATTTTTCAGGACAATTTTCTATTTGAAGCAATATAGATTTCTACAATACA
>JBCJKH010022140.1:10650-21610 GCA_039877255.1 Loriculus beryllinus
AAGTTGTGAGTGCTCCATCCCTGGCAGTGTTCAAGGCCAGGTTGGACAGAGCCTTGGATGACATGGTTTAGTGTGAGGTGTCCCTTCCTATGGCAGGGCGGTTGTTACTAGATGATCTTAAGGTCCTTTCCAACCCTAACTATTCTATGATTCTATGATATGCTCAAAATATGGTCCCCTCAGCACATCAGTTGGCCATGTAGGAAGGAACAGCTGGATGGGAATGGATTCATTTGATGATTTGCATGTCCTTGCAAATAGCCCTGTTCCAACTTTACAGATTAGAAGGCTTAAGACAGTATTGTTTCTCAGTTTAGTGATAAGGTACAACAACCGTAGAAAAAGAGCTTGGGGGAGTTTAAATTATTTCTTGGCAATTCTAATGTGAAAAAGTACAGTTTGTGTTGCCATCTTCCTTCCCAATTAGACAGATTGCATACAGCCTTAAATGAGCTCAGTTGCCCATAGATGCCCAGGACTATGCATTTTATTAACTACCCGAGTGCTAACAGTTAGTTTCCACTTTCAAACCCCTTAAAAATCCAAGCACAGAAGTGCCAAGTTACCAATAATGGAAATTGCCTTACAGTACTTCCAGGCACCTCCATGGAGGATGTGCTAGTGCTCTGTAAGACAACCTGTCCATTTTCTCAATGCAAGATGTTCTAGAAGGCACTTCAATTCTGAGGCTTTGATCCCAACCCTCTTTAAGATCCTATCACTGCCAGCTACAACTTAATTGGCTGTTGAAGCCTGACAACATTCTGGATCTAAGACTCAGCCTTTCCTAAGATGTATTTCTGTCTCTTTACCCTGGAAGGGAGTCACTTCACGGATGAGGAAACTAGGGAGCATATTTATTAACTGGCTGCATTTAAAGTTTCTCTTCCACACATGTTATAGATTATCCTTTGAATACATTAGCTCTGCTCTCCAATACCATGCACTTTCTTAACATTTAGATAGCAAAATTTCTAAGAGGCCAGAGCCTTTCAGTTTCAGATAGACCTGCTGCTGCAAGCACTGATGAGGACTGTGAATGCCCCAAGGTATTTACAGCTACACCGATAGCTGCTTTATAAGTGAAGACCACCCTGAATACCAGTCAGACCTGTCCCATTTGTTCTGCAGAATCACTAGCCTAGTCAGTCATTGTTAGAATCAGGTGGCTAGGAAATAGGCAAACATGCTTTTTATAGCAGGGACAAAATGGGCATATGTCAAGGTATTTGCTGGAACAGGATATATCAGCAGGACACAGCTAATTGACAAAAGATTAATTAAATGTAGTCTCAACAACTGTGAGAAAAAACATTACCTACACAGACTTAAAGCAGTAAGCAGAACCATGCCATATCACCCCCTGGTTTTCAAAAGGCAACACAGGCACACAACAGCATTTTTTCCCCTCCCTCAGGCAGTACCTAATTAGCCAGCAGGATGAAGGCTCTGGAATTTTGGTCAGATTTGGATGTGCTATCTGATCTCAATGTGACCACTACATTTTTTATCCTCTGTTTCATTCTGCTGCCTTGCAGAATCAGAAAAGACTTGCAAGTTCTGACAGATGTTCAACAAAGGTCAAGAATCTTTTTTTAATGCGTGTCTTCCTGCAAGGCAGCTGCTCACACACATGCACACTGCTGTGCACTGCAGCATTGCCAGGCTTCATGAAAGTACATGAGCGCGACCAGGAGACAAGTTGTAAAAGCAAGCCATCAAATGCATTGCGTCATTCAATAGGTATCAAGAGCTGTTGGAGATACTGTTCAAGTTAATAATACCTTTGATCTAATACCTCTGACGTGCGGGAAGTGAATCTGCATTTGGGAGCGGTGTTCAGTGACTTACACATTGCAAAACACCACATTACACAATGTAATGGAAGAAAGGACTGCCACTTATGTTTTGTTCTCCCTTACAGGGCATATATGCACATCACAGTACTTTTACCCATCAAAGGATGAAAAAGAACGAAAGGAAGTTGCATCATGAAGCTCCATCTTTAGATCAGTGTAAAACTGAGAAGCAACCATGACACCTTTCATAGTTCTTTAAGGAATCAGTTTGTATTCTTAAGGTTATTCTTAAGGCAGGTCAAACATGGCAGATTCGAGGAAGTCTGTTTAGAGAGGTATCACTTGCATTCAAGAAGTTTTCTTTACAAATGCGGTTAGGGAAAGGCAAAAAGGCTTGGCTCAGCTTCTGAATAAAAATGCCATTTGCGTTTTAGTCACATCAGGTTCATGCAGCTTTATAGTGTTGGTATGGTAGACATGGATGGACAGACGCATACTTCTGGGGCCCAGAATTCTGGGATCTTGTCCGCATTTTGGACAAATGGCACTCCCCTATCTCCTGCATTAGGATGCTTCCCTCAAGTTATTTTTATGGAAAAGCCTAATGTTTGTTAAACACAGTAGAGACCTTCAGTTTTTGTTACCATCTTCATAAGTTTATTGTTGTTCAGATAGAGTTCATAAACCTTGAAGCAGCTTCTTTTCTTAGCCTTGTGCTTCCCTCTTATTTAAGCCCACTGTTCTAGTGTACTTGTAGACAGATAACTCAAGCTTCCCACTGTGATATGTTTCCAGCCAGTCAACCAGTGGCTGAGTAAGCTATAGCTAATCTCAGAAGTATGCACTAATCCATCCTTAATATTAATATCTTCTTTATTTTTTAAGACGCGTCTAGAGTTGTGGACGCTATGATTAAATGACCTTATGGAAAAAGGAAAACATAGCGAGCACTAGTACACACAAGAAAATTCACAGTATGCAGATAAACTGTATCCTGAAGTGAATAAAAGTGTGTATGTGCTTGTGTGCACATATTTATTAGGACAGACCAGATATTAGAGATTAAATCAACATTTATATTTGTCTCAGTGCCTACTAATAGCAAAGAGAACTAATTTATATTCAAATGTTAAAGTAATTATTGATTGGGCTTTATTTAGCACCTTAGATCCTAGTCTAACAGAGACCTGAATAGTTTTCAGTCTCATCTGCCTGCCTGCACATAGCTTTGATTTAAAGAAATTAGAAAGCTAAATCTCTCAACTACATTATCCTGCTCAAGACAAACTGCCTGATAGATAGACATGCTGCAGTGCAGAGCAATCTGCTCGATCTTTCTGTTGTTTGGCCAGTAGTGAAAGATTTAGATAATCTACCACACCAAACAACATGCACTCGCTTTCTTTGGTAGCTGGGGCACTTTATTTTAAGGTACTAATAGTTATAAACAAACAGCTTTTTAAATCAGCATAGAAAATTAACACAAAGAATATATATGGGCCTTTTAAGAGACAGTAGATCCAAGTTCTGAAAACTAGGAAAATACGTGGGCAGGTAGGGAAGGCAGCTTACATTGGTTAGAAAGCACAGCATCCCCACCCCAGTATATATCATCTAGTATAAGATGCACATATGCACAACAGTCCTCCTGTTGGTGTGAATGATGAGGGTGCAAATCTCTTGTACAGTTTAGGAGTGCAATCCTCAGTGGTTCAAGTGCCGCTCTCTGACAGTTTTATCAGAGCTGCTTGTGGGCACATTTCAGACAAAAATGAAGAAATTAGCCCAAAACCAGATTGTACAGTAGATCTTTCCTAGGTCAACTTCTTTTGACCAGATCAGGTTTCAGTAAGGTCCCATAGGTATTCAACCAGCAGACCACACAATGGAGGGCAGTTCTTTCTTCAGCCTGCACAACCAGAATCAGAATTTTCCTATTTTTGGTAAATTAACATTTTTCATAGTCAGGAGCTCAACTTGGGGGGAGGTAGAAATACAAATTAAGAACATATTTAAGAAAAGTTTCCTGAGTGTCTTCTCAAATAATAAGCTTTTAATGTAGGATTCAGGCTCAACCCAACAATGCTTATAACTGGGACACAAGATGCCCTTTAGCAAGTTTCTGACAATGGTCATGTTCACTTCCTATCTTCTTAAGCAAAATACAATGTTTATTTAGTACCCACAGTAGGCAGCAGTTACTATAGTAAATCACTTTCCTGCACAGATTTAGAGAAGGTTTTCTTCTGCAAAAGCAGGAGGCTCTTAAGTCCGGGGACATTTATCTGTAAAAAACATCTGGGCAACAAGCAGCAGGGAAAGCCTCCCTCCCATCCTCCCTTACTATCATACTGTACCAGAGCCAGGAGCAGCAATCTGATAGTAGGAGATTTCAGCTTTCCAAATCCAGGCTATTTGCTGACAGGGCCCAATGGCACGCTACTGTAACAATTGTTAACAGCTGTCCTAGACAGCAAAAGGGACTGGGAACAAACAAATGTGGAATACAAAATAAGACAGATCTCATAGTCCTGCCTGTTTACACTGCCCATTTGTGACCCAGAGGGGCAAAAAGAAATAAATTCTAGATTAATGGGAAGATTAAGGCTTTCCTCTTCTGGGTTTCTTAACCCTGCTGAACAGCTTTCAAAGGAATCTGGAAATCCCAGTTATTAGATCTTACCTCATGCTAGGTGTTATATAAAGCCAGTCACATAAAAGCATCTCTCCTACAAACTCTTTCCTCAGATTACAGCCCATCCAGTGAATCACTACACACAGAATGGCTTTTCAGGAAGCCACAGGTATTATGAACAATGTTTATAGACAAACTTAACATTTTCTTTCCTGTGAACAAAACAGAGGGCTACAAGCTGTTACCATCCCTCTTTCCAGTATAAACTCATTGGTTTATGCTACGGACTTTGTAATCCCTTCTCAAAGACACTGTCAAAAGGTTGCACAACAGCAAACAAATGATTCAATTCATTATGACCAGTGCATTCTGAAGCGTGTTTTAAGACAGTTTATAACCCTCCAGAATTACCCACTGTGTGTGTAAAAGCCACACAAAGTGCGTATTTTTGTTCTACATGAATATGAAATTAGGCTAGCAAGATTCCCACTGCAAGAGGCAGACTTCAGTCTAGTTTAGCCTCCTTGCTTGAAAGTTCATTACACAGTGTCTAAATCTCTTTAAATATCTATCTGCTGGAAGAAGCCTATTAGTTACAAATATTTGATGCCTCAGAAGGTTTCTGCCAGCTCTAAAATTTCACTGCCTAAAAGGCAAGTTCACCTCTTAGCAGTTTCCACCCTGCCTTTCGGAATTTTGAAAGGTCTGGTTTAAGACAAAGTTCTTGTATCTACCTACTGAAGAGGCTTCAGCTCATTCAACATCAATAAGCAAACCCAATTCCAATTGCTACACCAAGTCTGTGGTCCCAAGTTGTCCCTTGCGTAAAATGAAACAAATACTTTTCCTGACTCTAAAACTGAGCAGCCACCCTATTTCCCTTTGATAATCATTTATAACTTTAATCTCTTATGAAATACAGTGTGCTTGACCTGAAGAGGTCTCCAAAAACATCAATATCAGGTGTTGGGAAACATTTGCACTATGGCTTGCATCAGAGAGGAGACAAGGGTGCAGCTATTGCAGTCTGTCACTCACCAAACCCTGCTCAAGTTCTAACTCCTTTAAATAGGCTTAACCCAGAAACAGTTCCGGATAGCACGAACACAAGTGGGCATTTACAGCCATAGAAATTCACAATTCCAAAACAGCTCTCTTCAACAAGCACCTTGCATTTTAGATTGTAACAGAAGTAGTTTCTATATTAACCCAGAGAAGTAACACTTCAGAGGGAGAGCAGTATACAGAGATGACTGAGGTTCTCTCCCTCTCATCAGCTGCAAGCGACTGACACCAGGCCAGCTCACTTCAGATTCAAATGAAAGATCTCATTTATTTTTTTACTCCAGTGCCTCATTTCCTGCTTCTCACCAGGTAGTTTTCCAACAGAAATTTCCACCTTCCATCCAAACATAATCCTCTACGATACTCACATAAGCACATACCTGCCGTACATAGCTTGGTCTTATTAGTCCACAATGAGCTTCAAATGAGAAAGTAATAACAGATTCTGTGTACCATAAAGCAGATCACAACCCATCTTTTTATCTAAATTTTCCCCTCTTGTCATCTCCCTTTGTAGCCCTCCCCAGTAACTCCTCTTGTTCAACACCATTCATGGTGAAAAACCCCAACAGCATCTATCTCCAATCCAGAGGCAATTTAATGGGTGCAGAAATTCAGCCAAGTCATGTATTAAAACTAATTTTGTAATACAGAAATATTAAGGAGGAAGGGCATCAGCATAAAACCAAATACAACAAATACACACCCCCTTTCCCCTCAAGTCTGTTCTTTGGTCCTTGAATCTAATCTCCCTTTATTGAAAGATTAGGAATAAATTACCAATTCAGGTTTCCTGATCTGCATCAGCATAGTTTGATATTTCAGATTTAAACTAAACTGATATGAAGAATAATTACAACTAAAGCACCAAGTGAACTTAACCCCAAATTAAAGTTTATTTTAAAGCTAACTGCATGGACAATACACAACCTGGAATATGCAGCACACAAATGGGAGAGGAAAAACCAAAAAGCCTAACAAACTTCAAATTGATGACTGGCACAAAGCTTTTCGCTCCAAAGCAAAACCAAGCACATTGTGTCCTCCATCAGCACAGGAAAAGGAAGAGAATCAGAACTGATCTACAGCTCCAACACCATATACTTTTGCTGTCAGCATTCTCCTAGTAACATCTGAGGCTACTTGTAATTATGCAAATATCAAAGGGCACAACATTCAAAAGGATGTCAGAGAACACTCCCTCACTTCTAGCAGTTTAGCTTCCCATGTTCGATAAGAGCTAGCTGATTAGGTCTGCTGTGAAGCAACCTAGAAAGAGCCTTAGTGGAGGCCTCCCCTAAACAGCTCTCCTCCAAATCCTCAGCAGAGCTCATTCTGCTTGCCTGGTTATCAGCATGAGCAGATCCTAAGTGCCTTCCCTCGCAGAGCAGAGCAGCACCTGCCCTTGATGCATTCTGACAACTGGCATGATTTCAAAGGCTCTCTGCAAATGCCAGCTATGACCAGTTCATTTGATTATGCTGTGGGTTTTGTCAGACCATTGGGCTTCGAAGCTAACCAATCATGGCTAATCAACATTTGAGAGGTAAGAATAAGTGTCTCTTTGATCTCTATCTCTGTATAGATAAAGAGGTTATTTATCCTAGTTCTGGAAATAAGCTGCAGCACTGCATAAGAATGTTTTACTGGTACTATTAGACAGAAGTGTTTGTGCACGCTTCTGTCTAAGGGAAAGAAAGGAAAAAGGGGGCTGCCTTTTACCTGTTATGCTTCAGGGAAAGCTAAAAAAAGTGAGGGGAGTGCCTATATGAAAAGGGGCATTCCCATGTCTGCTTTGTAGGGCAGAAGACCTAGCTGCTGCTCTGACATCTATATCCTAACTGATTTTTTTTCCTGATAATGTTCCTAGCAAATTAACAGACCCAGCTTTGACAGCATTCACAGCAGATGTGACCAGAAAAAGCTTGTGAACAGTAGCATTTCTCATCTTAGCAATACAGAGATTTAACTAAACATCATGCTGCTTAAAATGCCAGCAGTTATTTAAGATTTTGTTTCCCATTTCAACTTCATCAACAGCAGAAAAAGTGAGGAAAGAGGCTAAAAAGGCAGATCTCGATGTTATCTAAGTAAATTTCGACTTTATTGGATTCTAACCCAATACTGAATTTCTGACAGATCTCGTTCTTAACATGAATGGATCTTTGTCAAAGCATGGTCTGTAAGCCCTATCTTAATTCAAATACAGGGCAAGCAGAACAGCACGGTTTAATCAAAGCCTTCAGGGCAGCTCTTTAAACACATTTACTGGATGGACTGATGACTTATTTTTGCAGTATTGCAGCTGTAACTACTGCTAGCCCATATCTGCTGAACCCTAGCACAAGTATTTCATTGCACTTACCTTTGTGTAAAATTGAAAGATTATTTATCTTTCTCTTAAAACTCTTCACCCACAAAGATTTGGGTGGAAAAAGAGGAGATGTGTGGAGAAGCTAATTCATAATTTATTGTTAAGACTGAAATTAACGAGTCCAATGGTTTTAGGCAAAGCAGGAGTGTATCTCCAGTCACATGGGATTTGGCAGCTCCACTCCTCTACTAGTTGAGGTTACTCCTTTCAGAGTCACTGCACTGACCTCCTGAATCCTATTACTGAAGAACTTGTTTTTCCTCCAATCAAACAAAAAACTAGTAATAAGAAGCTCGTTCTCTTTGACAAATCTAACTCCGCTTCTGTATGTAGCCTGCAAAGACACGTGGCTAACCTATCAAACCAGCAATTCAGATCCAAACTTTCAGTTCTAGCATAATCCAAACCCTAGTTTGACCCAGCCACATTCAGCTCTAAATAAAGAAAATTTAGGGGAGGAAGGAGGATAATTAGACAGTTCTACTTTATATAGTTTATATTAAAGTTTTATACTTAATTTTATACTAAGGTTGTTCCATTGTTAGCAACAGCAGAGGTGCTGTAAGTCACCTCACGAGCTGTGGTAATTAACACAACAGCTATCCACTACTTATAGAAAACATCGGGTAATAGTCATTCTTTTCTTCAAGTAAGAGGACAAGACAACATAGGATTTACATTTCATAGGATTCTTTGCTTAATCTGAAGCAAACAGAGGAGGTCAAAAAAATTCTCACTTTAAAGAACTTCATAATTTGCATCTTCTATAGTTGAGGTCAAGTGCATCTGTCACTTATCTCTCCACCCCTTCTCACTGAGAGTCTAAGAATCTCCGCATATTGCACCCATTTCTTTCTACTGCCAGCACAATGCACAGCCTTGCAAGCTTTGTACCCTTTCCTGCCCCATACCAGGGAGTTACAGGTCTCCATTTTCTCATAGCACTTCTTCTGCAGTATGGAAGAGTCCTTTAAGGCGTTAATATTTTAATCTCCCTTATGAGAAGCAGCTGAACAACAAACATCACCAAGGTAAACAAAAAGCCCCACAGGCTGAGTCAGTTACATTTTGAATTATCCCTGCTGCACACAGTCTGGTTTTGACTTGGGAGCTGGACTCCTGCTACATTAAGTCTCCTCCTGAGTACAACTCAAGTTACTACCAATGCATAACAGTGATCTCTCTCTGCTTCTAGCAAGCACATAGAAGTCTTTACTGGCAATACCATCTGCCTCTGAGCTCCCTCCTCATATTTCAGCCTAAGCATAAACAAGTTCTTAGACAGTCATCATTTTAGGCAGCCAAGAATTTATCATACCATTTAGGTATAGTCAATCTCTTTCAAGGGGGGAATCCCCCCAAAAATAGAAGATAGAGTAGCAGCTCAGAATACTGCATTAGGACTATGGAGGAACAGAAACTAGGATAGGGTGAAGGAAACAATAAAATTCCCTCCTAAAAATACTAGCCAGTGAAAGCAAAATGCAAAGCAGTACAAAAAGGAGGAAACAATGGCCTGGTGTTCTCACTCTATCTGATGTAGCTTGAACACAATTAGTGGAAGCCATTAAATCAGGCATACAAATCTATGAAAAGCCATGTGGTTGCTTAACATTCAAAGTAACATGTACACATACAATTAAAACACTCGTATATCTTACTACCTGAATGCTACATTTTAGAGAAGAATTCAGAGCACCTTCATTTTATGCAGGCTGAAGTGAATTTGAATACACAAGGGGTAATGGATTCAAACTTTAACAGGGTAAGGTCAGGTTAGATATAAGGAAGTTCTTTACTGTGACACTGGAACAGGTTGCCCAAGGAAGTTGTGAATGCTCCATCCCTGGCAGTGTTCAAGGCCAGGTTGGATGAAGCCTTGGGTGGCATGGTTTAGGGTGAGGTGTCTCTGCCCATGGCAGGGGGGTTGGAACTAGATGATGTTAAGGTCCTTTCCAACTCTAACTATTCTATGATTCTATGATTCCATGATTCACTTTGGGCATCACTTCATATCATGCAACCCAGAATGATTCTGATTTTATCTGCAGAAAAAAACAATGTCCAGTTTATGAGATCAAGTAATTTACATGTTGTTATATAAATCAGGAAAACCACTTTTGTAATGCACTTCAAGAGTTGAGCACCGTAGAGTCTTTTTGACTTGCACTTGTGCATTACTGATACATGCTTTCATAAGAACAGACATACTCATTAAATACAGCCATGAAATGCCATTTTCTGTGCTCTACATATAAAACCTTCACGTATTTCACACCATCCATAACTACTGTAAAGTGCAATAATAAACAGCAAAATAAGTGTGCAAATGAGGTCTTAAATGCCTAGAGCAGATCCCTCCGTGAGAAGTCTTGCAAAGCTCTTTTCTGCTCAAAAACTAAAATTGCTAGCAACAAATAATTTTTATTAGCACTGCAGAGCTAATGGAGCTGTAGGAGAGAACTCTGGATTCCTTTCTGATTCATGCCTCACAGTGGAATCGTTAAGTTCCAGTTGTAGGATTTTTTTATTTCTGGTGATGATGCATGAGACAGAAAAGCGCAGAGGCCAAATGGTTGCAGAGCTGGCATTCTTGAAGAAGATTTCCTGGTAAAAATTGAGCAAATCAGACCAGAATCCATAAATATGGATCCTCAGGCTCTTTTCCTGTTTTCTTATTTTGATTCATGTGTGAAGTTTGGATACTTAAATGAAATACGCCATTACAGGAAGCTTCACTGAGTCCCAGTTCTGCAACATGACATGGCTGGTCAGAGTTCTACCCAGTGTACAGGGAGAGAGGTAGGACAGCTCTGTGTAGTTTAGCTGTGTACCCATGTGCTGTACATTATGAACTAGTTTTTGAGTGATTTTCTGTTTCAGTGAATTTGTACAGCAATTTAATATCTAGTGTACCCATTCTTTATCCAGTTTTTTGGTCTCCTTTCTAAAAATAAATGTGCTTTTGATATCTCTTCTAGTCCAGGAAAATCCTTATCAGAAGTATCAATCTATTGTATACTGACTGCTTGGAGGATTGGGGCTGACATTATTGGGTGCTTTTATGCCATGCTATATAAAAGGATG
>JBCJKH010022140.1:21710-34545 GCA_039877255.1 Loriculus beryllinus
AGGTGTCCCTGCCCATGGCAGGGGGGTTGGAACTGGATGATCTTAAGGTCCTTTCCAACCCAAACTATTCTATGATTACAGGAACACTGCCTCTTTACCCCCATCTACACTTCCTCAGATTGCCCAGAATCCACCCTCGCTCTTCTACAGGGAATCATTACTCGACCGTTGACCTCATGCCTGGTTCCAAGCTTGTAATGGCAAGGAAAATTATGTTTACATATCCCTCACATCCCAGCAGGGGATGCGAGTATGTAACAATAAAAAGAACCACTCATACACACCCCCCTACGGTCACAAATGCTTCAGAAGTAGCCAATATAGGTGGAAGAACAGAAACCCTACATCTTAGATAAATGCTCTTTCTTACTAAACGAGAAACCTGGTCTGCTGCAGTATTATTTACCTGCTCCTGGAAAACAAGCAACAAGATCCCATGAAGATTATTAATTCTTTTAACGTAATAGATAAATAGAATATCCAGGTTAATAATGAGAATAATACTGTCTCTATTCCCTTCAGTGCATGAGAAGAAAATGCTTAGTGTTAGAAAAAACAAAGAAAGCAGATAAAGTTTTACTACCAATCTAGTGTACCACAGAAGTCCAAGCAATGGCACTATTATCACCGTACTCCAGGCAAAGCTGCCAGCCCAGGGAAGAAAAATAAACAGCCCACACAGAAAAACAATAATTCGTTAAGTTTCCATGAACAACAGATGTGCACAATACAAAAGGCTACACCCATGGCAGCATTCTCCTCAGTCTACCACCCTACCCTCAAGCAGACTGCCTTTGCAAGATAAATGACTCCTCTGTCTGTGCTGGCAACTGTCCTTGTTTGAGGATGGGCTCTCACCACAGAACCTGTTACAATCCATGTGCCATCTGAATCTGTCGATATGAAAGCTGCAGAGATTTAAGCAGCAATGAACATCAGCACTGACTGGAGAAATAATCCCAACAAACAACCAACACACAAAAAAACCCCAACAAAACAAACCTTACCCCAGTGGAAGGGCATGAAAGCAACAGCAAACTGAAAGTAGGAAGAAACCCCAGAGCCTTTAAAAATTATAAGGCAACAGCAAGAAAATATCTACACATGCATTAATGATTAATGAGTAAACAGTCCATAAGCAACTAAACAGTGAAAAGTTCTCACTTTCCACTTACTTTTTTTAGGTTAGCTTACTTCATTTCTATCCCTACAACTTCTTGTTACTGGAATCCAGAAAGGCTAGTATTCTCCTTTTATTCTACCTTCTCAAAGTTCCCATTGAAGTGAGCTTGTGTCATGCAAATGAGTTTGTGTTTTGGTTTTTTTTTTGGGGGGGGAGGTGTTGATGGTTTTCGTTTTGTTTGGGTTGTTGGGTTGGTTTTTTGGTTTTTTTTTGGTTTTTTTTCAAAAAAAAAATATTCTTAATATCAGAGAATTATTAAATCTGAACAAAAAGAAAGAGCCTTCCAGTATAAAATTTTATAATAAATATAAAAATAAACTGCTGGCTACAGTCTTGTCTACAATAATATAATCCTTTCAAGCCTGGTAACTTATTAGTTTTAAATGAACTCTAAGCTCAGTAACATCTAGACTGCTTTTATTTCAGTACATAAGACCTCTTTTATACACCTTCTTCTATGTTTGTAGAGGTTATAGATCACGCTCACTGGAATTCAAGTATTGTCAAGGATGGCATACATCTTAACTTTGCACAAAACAAGACAGAAAAGAATGTCTACTCATTTGATTGCAAACTGGGACTTTCCAGCTTGTGATTCATAAGTTATGTAGGGTAAGCCTACAGAGCTGCACAGAAACAAGAGCTCCTTTTTTAAGAGTTCTCATAATACACAGGAAATTCACTGTAGGGTTATTAGGCAATCATCTTTGCACATCCACTAACACTAATCACACAGAGAGCAGGTAACAGTTCTTCTGTGGTCCACCCCTGCAGCAATCCATCCTCATCATACAATTTTCAGTAACACTTTTTAGATTAACTCCAACAGTGAGTTCAGCTTTACAAGTTTCCATCTCTTATGTCCTGTTTCTGTGATAGTTTTCTGCAGGTCTCAGCTTGTAGAAGGAATAGATGTGAGAAGCTGAAACACAGACACGTGGATGTGCTTGAATAGCTGTAGTGTTGTGAAAAGACCAGATACTTTCTATTCACGCAGTGCTATTTGCGAGTGTTTCCACAGCAAAACCTCAGACCAGACCTCATACGAAAATCTGGGAGTTTCTCTGGAAAGTTCTGAATTTTATCACTCAAAACCATACGAGTATTTTTAGGAACGAGCTAAGTAGCTGGTAATGAATACGGAAAAATAACACATACGCACGATGTATGAAGTAGAACACAGTCAAGGCTACTATTCAGCTGGGTGCACGAAGCGCACATCACGTTTTAAACGGCCTCACGTTCCTCTAGCTTTCCTCAAGCCAACACGGCATCAGCACACACCCCATACGCGGTGGAGCGCTCCGTGTGCCGACACGGGGGCACAGAGCACACGCAGAGAAGCCGGGGAGCGCGGCGGGCGGTGCGCGGCGCCGCTCTTTGTTCGGGAACCGCCGGCAGCGGCTGAGCCGCACGCGCAATTCCCGCTCCCCCGGTGCCGCAGAGCGCGGCGGGCACCGCCTCCCGCGGGCACCGGTGTCTCAGGGGCAGCCGGGGTGTCGGCATTCATTCATCGCAAGGGACCGTTTCCACCACCTCAGCCCGCCCGCCCCCCAAGCTCGCGGCAAGCGGCTGAGTCACGTTTCGCCGAATTGAGCTGTTAAAGGGATGCCCCGCCAGAGGACGGGGAGACAGGACAGCCCCGCAGCCCCTCCGACGCCTCATCCCGCCCGCTCCGCCGCGTCTCACCGAGCCCAGCCAACCGCTCCACCAGTCCCGCTGCGCGGAGAGTCGCGGGGCCGTGATCCACTCCCCGTCGTTTCTGCGAGACAAAGAGAAAGGGGATGCGTTAGCCCCCCGCTGCCTACACCCAGGTACCCGACCCCGCCGCGGGAGGCCGAGCCGAGCTGCCTGCGGCACCGTCTGCGTACGGCGCCTCCTCCCCTCGCTGCGATGCTCACCTGCCCCCGGGAAAGCGGGGCTCCCACCAGCGCCACCGAGTGCGCCTGCTTGGTCAGCTGCAGCCCCGAGTCCGCCTGCCTGCAGAGGAGCCGGGCGAAGCTACGGCAAAGAGCCATAACGGAAAGCCGCGGAGCCGCCGAGGGATGACGGGTGCCTCCGCCCCGCTCTTTTAACGAGCTCCGACCCCGCACGCCGCGGCCCGCGGCCGGGTCCCGCCTCCCGCCCCTCACACCCCAACGACCCCGGCCAATGGCAGGGCGCACGCCCGGAGGTGTATCCCGCCCCGCGCGCCGCACGCGGCTCAGCGCGCCACTGCCCGGCTCGGGGGCGGGGGCGTGCGGGCTGTCCCGGCGACTCCGCAGCGGCCAACGCCGAGCCCCGCCCCCGGCTCACACACACCCCCCCCCCCGGCCTCCCCTGACGCCGCTCCGGGCCGTCCTCGGCTCCGTGCCGGGTTTTTCCACTGCCAACCGCAGCGGGGCTGCCGGCCCCCACGGACTCCTCCACGCAGTCCCCCGCGGCGGGGAAGGCGCCGGCTCTCGCTGCGCTGCCGAGAGGCCAGGCTGGGTCTCAGGGCATACCCCTTCTCTCAGTGCTCACCCTTCGGCAGCTGTGAGACACCCAGCAGCACCTCGGGGTGAAACGGTGGAGCTTGGAACTGTCGCTGAGGGCAAAAGAGCACCTCAGCAGAGCGGCCCGGCTGGCCACACCGAGCCGCCTCGCAGGAACACCGCTCCTTGGCTTTCTGAATAAAACCTGGGGTGATGCTCTTCGCCTGATAACCTCGATAAAGCATGTAAAAAGTCACCTCTACAGCGGCCGCCTCCAGCTCCTGACCTCAGGCTGAGAGGATTCACACGTTCTGAAAGCTGTCACTGTTTCTACTCACAGCGTATTTGAAGGATTACAGATAAACGAGGGATTTAAAAACTAGTTATTGCCCCCATCTTCCCATTCTGTGAGGTGACTCCTACTGTCAAAAGCCCAACAACACACGCACATTTGAAAGAGAGGCTGGCAGCGTTCATGAGAAGAGAGATGACAGGGTGCTGACATGGTTTAACTGGGATGTGCCAGTGGCACAAAAAAACCCCACAAAACACACGCCTTCGCTCTTTCCTCTTAAGATTTCCACATCCTCTCATCCCCTCTGGACCTCAGTAATGTCTTGCTAATGGAGACCACTCCTCCAGGAGCTCACACTTCTTTTCCCTCCTGTCACTCACCTTCTAGGTCTTCACACTGCTTTTTCTTCTTCTACTACCTACTCCCATTCCTCTTTTCTTTCTCCCTGTCCCCATCTCCTGACCTGTCGTACCAGAGTTCCCATTTACTCCAGACCTTACATCACTACAAACATCTCTTCCCATTATAAAAACCCAGTAACTCCATTTTCAATTTACTGGTTCTTTCTGCTTTCACTCCATCTATACAATTCCTTTACCCTCCTTTCTTTTCCATATCCGCAGTTCACCATCTGCTATTGCTTTTTTCTCTCCAGGCCAGCTCACCTTTACAGAGCTTCAGCCCATTCCTCACCTTGGCTCTCGTGTCACAGTGAGATTCTGGACATACTGCATGAGTCCTCTGCTAGTGCCAACCACCACCAACTCCTCCAGGCCGAGCAGGGATTCTTCAATGTCCCTAGGTTTCTCACATCCCTTAAGGATTCCCTCACTGTCCTCACAAGTTAACAGGTTTATACATGAAGTATCCACCCAAGTGCTCTGAAGATACTGCTCCTAGAAAAGACTACTGTATCTGCAATTAAAGCTAATAGTCACACTCGAGGACAATGTAAGAGAGGGAACAAACTAAAGGGGCAAAAGTTTGTCTGATGGTTTGTAAATCACAGTTTTATGCAGCTTTATGTGACTTCCAGGCAAGTCAGGCAAAGAAGTAACTGGAAAGTATTAACAAAAACACAGTGCAAAGACTCATTAAGTCTCTGTACTCAAGGCCAACTCTCCAGTTATGTACTAAGACAGCAAGGAACATGAAAATACTGCTTTAAACTTCGGGGAAAATACCACGGAAGTAAAAGCAAAAGATGGTACAGATGGTACAGGCAAAAAGCTAAGTGTATGTAGCAGGAACTGGTGAAGTCAAATGGGGAAGAAAACCCCTCTGTTCATCGTGGCAAGAGACATACACATCAACACTAAAACCTGTGTCGTTTAAAGCGCTATTAACAACCAGAGGAAGTGAGCAGTGAATTAGCAACACTCGCAAGCCGCAGAAGCTCCCGATGCCGATCGCGATTACGGAAAGGCTCCTGGCCAGCTGTATCCAAGTGAAACGGCACCGGGGACACGGCAGGACCGGGTTGCACGCTTGCTGCCGGAGAGGCGCCATTTGCCCGGAGTGAGACAGGCCTGAAGAGCTTCCCTGAGCTCATCTCAGCCACGGCCCCTCCCGCACGGCTGTGGTAACTCCACCGACTGCCCGCAGCTGCGCTCCACGCTCCGGCCGGGCAGAGCCTCGCAGGCTCCCACGCTGCCAATCCCGGGCCCGCGGGACCGGGAGCCCCGGTAGAGGCAGCTCCGCCCGCGAGGCCGGAGTGGAAGTGAAGTAGCTGCCCGCCGCGCCGCACCGCCGTCCCTTCTCGCGGCCGGAAGCGTGCGTCGGAGCCGTACCATCGAGGCAGGCGGGCCGCTCTAGGCGGTTCCGGTGGGCCGGCATGGAGGAGCGGCGGTACCGCTCGGCGTCCGGGGGGCCCATCGCGCTGCGGGCCCGCCAGCACAGCGCCTCCTGCCGGGAGCTGGCGGTGCGCTGCCCCCGCCTGCAGCTCCGCTCGCTCAGCGCCGTCACCTCCGCCGTCTGGCTGGCGGCCTACGGGCTCTTCGTGCTCAGCCAGGTACCGACCGCTCGCCGGGCCGGGCCGGGCAGCGCAGCGCCGCGCCGCGCCGCGCCCCTTCCCGCCGCCCTTCCGATCTCTCCGCGCCTCAGGCCGCGGCCCTGAGCCCGTGTTCCGCTCAAGCAGCGGGGGCATTCGAGAGGCTGGTGGCAGCGTGTGTCCCCAGGGCCTGCCTGCCGGCCTGCCTGAAGGGAGCCACCCCGCCTTCGCCGAGCTGCTCATGGCAACGAGGGTAGCCAGGGCCGGTGGAAAGGTGATGTCTGCGTATGCTGGGCCTCCTCTGTGCCTCGGAGTGGTAGATCGTGGTGAGCATGCGAAAAAGAGAGCTGTGGCAGCCGGAATCTGAGGGCCCACGGGCTGTGCCCTGGTTGAATTTGGTGGCTTCTCAGGTGCCTTTGTTGGTTTGTAGCCTCTTTCCAGGCAGGGTAGATGTAGGTACGGGTGTTAAGTGATGCCTGGCACATTCTTGTGAGTCCTGATACCTATTTGGAGAGATGAGCTGTGGGAATCTGGGATAAAGGATATACTGAAGAAGGTGACTGTTAATTGCCAAAGGGACTTTTCTGGGACTGAAGGAGCACTGTGCTGTGGGTGTCATCTGGCCCATGTTTCACTGCTGGGGCAGTAAGACCTTGGCAGTGCGGATTTCAAAAGCTGCTGATAAATCCAAAAGCATTAGCTTAGATTCCTGATCTGTGACCCATACTTGCAGAGAATGACCAGCTTGTAGACTCAGACCAGTTATCTTCAGACTGAAGTCAGTAGCTTGACCAGAAAAGCTGGTCATTGTGACCAGCGCTATGACTGTTTCACTTCAATTTTTTCAACAATCTTTCCCAAGGAGTGAAAGCAGAGATTGCAATGAGAGTTGGCCAGCAGGCTTCCAATACAGAAAGGTGGTTCATGTTTCTCTGGCTGGAAGGGAAGCTGGGCTCAAGTTTTATCTGTTACAAGAACATATCCCCCAGCTAGTGGTTACCACCCACTGCCCTCCTGTGTGGTTTTATATGTGCTCATGCAGCTTGTATGCAAGTGACTGCAGTCCTTCCTTTCTGCCAGGAAAGTCTCTCTCTCTGTGGATTTCAGTGTCTGTAATTCATGACTTTTTTTTCCATGACAGACTTGCAGAGAAGTCCTTTATCCTTGTGTTTGAATGTGGCCATGGCTTCTTTATCTCACATGGTGGTACAGGCCCAGCTCAAGTGGTAGGGCCATGCAGTTCTTCTGGTCCTTTAGGAAGTACCAGTTATAACTTTGATTTATGGGTACATGGCCTTGATCCGTCTAAAAACATGTCCCAGAAATAGGTTGTAGTTGCAGACCTTTAGCATTTATTATCACATCTTCAAATGACTCGCTGTTGCCTGTAGTTTCAGCAGTTCTGTATTATTTTATGTAATAGCAATCCCAAGACTGAGCATACACAAGATGTTTGTCTTCAAATGAAGCACAGGAGAAGGCAAATGTTCTTCAGACTGATGTTTAAAGCAGGAAGAGAGATGAGGTTTGAACAGGTTTAGACTTGCAGTTCATAAGAAGAAAGCCACTGGTGCAGTAGTTTATTCTAAAAAATTTTTGTTACCTTCTGAGTCTCTACCCTCAGTACTAATCAGCATCTCACAGCACTTCTCTGTCAGTGACATCATCCCTGTAGACATATGTGTCATACACTGGCGTGGATGTAACCAGCTGGTTTTTGTCTGAGATTTCTGCACTAAATTTACAAGGCAGTAGAATTTGGTCACCGTTTTCAGTTTCAGCTATTATTTCAGACCATACTGTGAAGACTGATTTAAATCTTATTACACATATATCAGCCAGCCAGGTGAATAAAAGGGCTCAACCTAAGTAAATTTACCTTGTCACTGAAGCTTTAATACTATAATTTACTATTGCAATATTACTTCCTCTAAAGCTGTGTTGTGATACCGGAGCTCTGTCTTTGCTTGGCTTATGTTACAGAATAGTATGGTGCTTTCTGCTGCTATTTTTGTCACGCTGATTGGCCTGATCATATACCTGCACTTTGTGAAAATTGACCAGGAATCCCTGTTGGTCATTGGCTCACTCGGCATTCAGGTGACTTCATCCTATGCATCAGGGAAGGAGAGCACAACCTTCATTGAGATGGGTCGTGTGAAGGATGTGGTTATAAATGAAGCTATCCATATGGTAATTGTACACAGTTTTTCTTCTTGTGTATCTGTGGGCACACTCACATCCAGTATATATTCATGGAACACGATTAACCAGAACAGTTAAATGCAGCCCTACCCATAGCTTTATTGACCTGAAGCTTTGCTTCAGGTTTCTGTTTTGGTTCTCTTATCTGTTCTCTCACACTTAAAAGAGAACTGAGGCCAAACAAATAACCTCAAAAAGTCAAATGCATCCCTTACATAATGCCACTGACGCTCAGCTAGCGGTCTTAGTTCTGTGTGTCATCCTGCTTTTATAAATCCTGGTGCCAGACTCTACAAGTGGTCAAGATGGAGATAAGAAGACAGACAACACAGGAGATTATTTTTCCTGTTGCTGGGGTTTTCTGCGAAGCTTCTGTAGAAAAGCAAACCTTACCCTTCCAGCATGTGTGTGTTGTTTTCAGGTTAAACATTTAATAGGAAAGAACACAGGTACAATTTTAATTTTTTTTTTTAATTGATTGAAGGGAGGGAAGTTATAGATACAAGTCTGTAGATTTCACTGTGGCCTGGGGTGATTCGCCTTCAGTGCACGGAATTGAAACACATCTTTCTGTGATAACACCAGGCACTTTGATAATATTTTCAAACTCCAGTGACTTTGTCTTGTTTGTCCTGTAGCAAAAAGTTATCTACTACTTGTGCATCCTCCTCCAGGACCCTGGAGATCCTCAGGGAGTGTCTGAGGTTGTGCCACTCTTTCAGGTGAGTTTGGCTGAATGGTGCAGAAATCCAGATCTGTTGTCTGTGTGCATGCCAGTTGAAGCTTATCTTTATTCCACTACACGTAGCTGATTACGGTTGCCTTTCCCAGACGGGGCCTTCATGGTGGGTGGTGGTAGAAGTCTCATGGAACTACATACCAGAATGTTTTTGGCATCTGCTCTCCATTTGGAGAACAGGCAGTTGTGTCAATCTGGAGCCAGCCAGAAGCCTGCATGAGCTAGGAGTCTTTGGCTCACAGTTCAGTGTGTAGTCTTATGCTCAGTGTTACCCACCATAACTATAGCACTGTGTTGCAGTTGATTTTCTCTCTACTTAGCATTCCAGAAGTGGTCATAAAAGCTTATTGGCATTAGAATGACTGCCCCGTCTCGCCCATTGACAAAGATTACAGTACAAGCTTGTCAGCAATTCACTTAATGTATAATAACTTGTTCAATTTACCATTTACCATTACCCTGTCTCCCCTTTCTCATATCCTGCTAACTTGTTCTGACTGTTCCGAATCCCATGTTTGGGATGGATTTTCTTTTTGCATGTACATACCTAACACAACAATGCCCTGATCCTGGAGTGGTGGTAAGTAGAACAGAGGTACCTCACGTCTTGGACTGCTGAAGTTTATGGCCCTCTCCTCCTTACTTCACCTGCTGCTGGTGGCTGTCATTTTGTAGTCCACATCCAGTTTATGACTAGATACAATTGGTCTCCAGCTAAATACTTACAGATATAAATAGACTATTCCGTTTATGCTTGCTGCTAACTCAGTCCCACAATTGTAAAGATGTTTACTAACAGTAAATATAAATTATTTCACATTTAGTCAAGGGAAAAAAATGGACTTGCTGGAAGCCATCAAGTAATGAACTCCAGAGAGCTGCAATCAGGAAGCTGGTTTTAGTTATACATGCTCCTTTCCAGCTTCAGAGAGGCTACCTGGCATTTGTGTAGTTTCTCCTTTCTTTATAGCTCAGTGCTGAACAGTTTTATTTTCATGGAGTTATCTTGGCATTGGTAGAGTTGACTCTGCCAGCAGCAGAGGTACAGAAAGAACTGTGTGAGTTTGCACTGGTAATTCTCACTTCAATGTGCAAGTTAGTGTGTTACTTGGTTTTGAAGGAGCAGTAATTAGTAACTTTATTGTGTCTCCTTGACTGAGTTCCTCTAAGTAAATACAATTTACCATGTCACTGAGCCCAGGAGCACTTCTGTGCTGAACTGACCTATCGTTCTCTTAAGCAACACTTGCAAGGAGAGGTGTCTGATGGACTTTACACAGTAGTGTTGTTTTGGGAGCTCAAAAGTCAGGGGATTATAAGGACTGTGGGACTGGGAAACTTTCACCTTCTTGCTGGTTTTAGTGTGGTCCAGGTTAGAAGTGATAGAAAATCATTATACTTTGACCACCACTGGCTGTTTGTGTGAAATGAATTGATGCTTCTAGTTAACCTTCCAGTGTCCTTTTGACAGTTACTAGCAGAGGCCAAGGGGCAGGTGTCTAAATTCGCTGTCCTGAAGGTAGATTTTTCAGGGTGAAGGTCTTCTAGGAGGGTGGATTGCTGTATGGAAATCTGCTGTTTGATAGGTCTAGAGGGAGTATGGCTCAATACATGGGTTGATGGGCTGGGAGGTGTGGATGTTCTTCCATGCTGTTACTGTGAGCAGTGAGCTGTGGAAGGGGAGGATTTCTGATTTGGTGACAGATTCAGGCTAACTGCAGAATGGTGCTGCCTATTTTGACCCGACAGTTTCAGGGACAGGCGTTTCCAGTCACAGAGCAGGTGTGGCTTACAGAATGGCTTTACATTGCTGTATCAGCAGTTCCAGCAAATACCTCTTGGAGTTTGACAGATTATTTCTCAACAAACATGTAAAAGGGAAATCTATTCTTTGACATTGACTTAATGAGAAAAAGCTAATCAGCTACAGAGATCTTGCTGTTGCATTCCTTACACGTGCATACATATACATATTCTGATAGCTTTACGTCAGCCATCTCCACATTCCTTTCTCTGCTTGGGAGTCTCACTGGTGGGAAGTTAAAGCTTTCCAGCTCTTTTACAGCCAGTTCAGAGCCTGATTCTTTGTTGTTTCACTTAAATTCTAGAGCTCCAAGCCACGTCTGGACTGCTTGATAGAAGTGTACAAAAGTTGTCAAGAAATCCTGGAGCAGAGGAAGACAGCTCCACCATCAAATGGAATAAAATAGTAAAAATAATTTAAAACATCAAGGCAATGAACTTGGAGAAGGACTCAGAGAAACACATGGAAGAGTAACGACAAAACTGCCCTGTGGCTTTTTATATTTACATGAGTGGAGCATAAGTACAGTGATGTTAAGGCTAAAGGCCTGCAGACTCACAGAGTTGTTACAGAAAATGGCAGCTCAGCACAGAAGCGAACCTTGAAATCCTCTGCTCTGAAGACAGGTGATCAGAACTTTTCAGACTCAGACAGAAGTGTTTTTTTTCTTGCCTCTCCAGGAAAGAGTTATGGGGAAATAAGGCAAAGGGAGGCAAGAATATGCGTCAGATGTTTATAGTCTTTTGTGGATCTGAAAATTATGCTTAAAAAATAATTTAGCCCTTGCCATACTACCAAAAACAGGCTTTTTTGTTTGTTTCTATTTAACCCTTTATTTGAAAAAAGCATGTACCACTCTACATACCAAAGTTGATGTTTGGGCTGGGATAGTAACTTCCTGATCCACAGGAGATTTTCAGAGAAAAAAAAAAAAAAACCAAACCAGAAAATTAAAATATGCTGTTGCACTATATTATGTTTAATGAAATAAACATAGGAGGGTAGACTTTGCTCTCTTTAAGGATTTGCTTGAAAGAGTCCCATGGGATGGGGCTCTGGAGGTAAGAGGGGTCAAACAAAGCTGATCACAGTCAAGGATCACCACCTCTAAGCTCAAGGACAGTCCATCCTCATGAGCAGGAAGTCAAACAGAAATTCCAGGAAGCCTGCAAAGATGAACAAGTTGCTCCTGGTGAAACTCAGGACACAAAAAGGTGGCATACAGAAGCTTGGAAGCTTCTTTCCTGGTGGAAGCAGGGACAGATAACAGATAACCTTGGAGGAACACAGCAACACTGCCCATGATGCAGTTAGGAAAGCCAAAGCCCACCTGGATTTGAATCTGTTGAGGGATGTCAAAGGCAACAAGATGGACTTAACTACATAAGTAGACACATTGCTGAATGGGGCAGGGGCATGGTGACACAGGACATGGAACAAAAGTGGCATTAAAAACACCACATCAGTTGCTCTGAGAATATGAGGAAAACGCATTGGTGAAAATAATGGTAATGACTGTGTGAATGAAGTTTCATTGGTCTGTGCTCTCAGGAGTAAGGTTGAGAAATTCTTCTTTGTTGATGAGCTGAAAGTTACTGTAATCTTTAGCTGGTATTTTACTTTTTTTTTTCTTCCATGACTCCTTACTAATGTAACTGAGCTTGCAAGACACAGGTTAGCTCATGGCACAGGAAGCATCCTGGTAGTCCAAGTGAAAGGCAGCAGCTTGGAGGTGTGCCACTGGCTTTGAGGTAATCTTATCTGGGTTACTTCATTTTTTATGGTTTTCTTTCTCATAAATACTTCAGATGTTGGGGTTGGCCAGATTTTTAATTCCAGTGCTGCTGTAATGTAAGTTGGTAGGTCTCTCTGGACTTAGTGAAGCTGCACCCTGATGCAAACTGTGGTTGGTTGCAAGCCCAGGCAGAACTGCAAAGGATGGGTGTTGGGGCAAGGGCAGAAATCAGCCATTGACAGAGGCAGCAGGCCTTGGGAGCGTGACTCTCTAAATGACTATGGTAGAGGTCCCTTGACTAAGAACCATGTGGTACACTTGAGCTGCATATGGCTCAGAACATGGTTTGATCAGGTTGTGCTGCTTTATGGGGAGGAGAAATGGTCAAGGCCCTTGATAAGCAGTATGGCAGCATGAAGATCACTGAGCCA
>JBCJKH010022140.1:34607-45708 GCA_039877255.1 Loriculus beryllinus
AGTGTGCTGGGAACATTGACTGTACTGTAAAAATCCCAGGAAGTCCTGAGAATGTGCACTGCAGAAATGACCAAGTAGCTATGTACAGGAGGAAGCCTGAAGATTTTAGGTATCTTGTGAAGAAGTGACCATCATGTCCCCATGGGTGTGCGCTTTAGTTATCCACTAAAGCTAAGAGATCAGCAGCAGAGAGAAACAAGAGTAAGACTAGAGCAGGTTTCCATCAGGTATGCGCCTGGATACCAAACACAACTGTCATCCATTTTTGTTTACATTGAGCCTATTTTGGGTTTTAAAGTGGTTTCTTCATTCTGAGAATAATACAGTTGAATTCATGATAACTGCATTTTATTAAGAACAAACAGAAATCTCACAGTATCTCCCAGCCTTTTACATACACACACAGCAGTTAGGAAAACAAAGGCTTTTGTCATCTCATTCTAAGCTGCAGCAATAGTCATTGCCAGAAGCATTGATTAAAATAAAAATAGTTTACCAAAGAATCATAGAAAATAAGTATCTATAGAGGATTGGTTGGTTGAAATCAGGTGAGCTATAAATCATGGAATCATAGAATAGTCAGGGTTGTATGTGCATCTATCCGAGTAGGGTGGTCCCTGAAATACTCAGGTATTGGTGAATATTTTTAAGAAAGAAGAAGAAAAGTTCTGTATGTCACACTTACCTATTTAAAGTGCAGTTATGGCAGAAAACACTGCCTTCATGACAGCTCTTTGCTTATTCAACAACTTGTTGGCCCAGTACAAGTCTCTAAGGACAGTAGTGTTAGCACTGTAAGGCAAGTACAGCCTCTGAACCATGAGCTGGAGACGTTTATGCCTTGAGCATCCCCAGCATTGATGGCAGCACAGCTTATGTTGACGCCTCTGAACTGTGAGCTGGAGATGTTTATGTCTTGAACACCCTTAGGACTGATGGCAGCACAGCTTTGTTGACGCAGCTTTGTTACTGGTGAGATACCAGCAGCAGGCTGCCAACAGACCTTCAGGTTGAGGAGGGATTGTCAGGCACAGGTGACTGAAGGAGGAGGAATAATGCTCTCTGTATTCAAACTGATGTGTGTGTGAGAGAGAGAGGAGATATGTGCATGGTCTATCAGGATATATAGTCACTTAAAAGTATCTAAGGAAAAAAAAAAAAAAGACTAAATACCTTCTCAACATTGTTTTTGGCTCAGAAAGCTTCTACCCTTTTCCAGATCTTCAAGGGATGCTCCTCAAATTCATAACAAGTGGATACATGACAGTATGCATAAATCAGGTTTGTGTTCATGCAATCCTTTCCTGCCATATTGTTTCCACAACCCACCATGGGGTGGTTTGGGGTTTTTTTTTGTGTGGGTTTGGTTTTGGTGAGGTTTTTTATGTTACAAAGATGCTGATAAGGGATAGTTTAGAATTACTTTTGTCTGTCCAACGTTCTTCTCTTTTAATTTGTAGCTTTGCACCCATCATAGGCATGAAACAAAAACTTCATGAAGTATCAGCCCTGCTGTGTACATTAGTTGGATGTTTCAAGGCAGGTGCAAGGGAACGAAAAAGCTGGTATGGTTGGTTGGTTCATTTCTGAATAGCTTTAGTTTGCTATTGCTGAATTCTTTCTAATGGTTGGATTCACACTGGTTTAATTTGGGAAAGTTGCCCATGAATGCATAATTACCATGAAGTTACACATGGTACTTCTGAAAGTGCAGTTATTTTAGAATGCTTGTCAAAATAGCTGAACTCCAGACAGGCAGATAGAGATTATTTTTTCCAAGAAGAATTGAAAAAAAAAAAAAAAAGAAGTCTTAAGGAAAGGCAGAAGAACAATACTTGAGTACACATTTGCTGACTACTGCCTCCTTGCTATGGTAGCATGAAGAAAGCAGGAGTTTGAAAGGAGCAGCTACTGTCAAGTCAGAATGGCAGAGCTGATTTGGAAAGATCTGTTCCAGTGACTGAAAAACAGAAGATTTACAAAATTTGCTTGCCTTGTCTTCCTTTGTCTGAGATGATGTGCAGTTTCAAACACACCCTGAAATATCTATAGCAGTGATTACAGAAAAAGTCTCTGAAAGTCCTTGTCTGATGGTAGAGCACATGACACATTGCAGCAGAGATCTAATGTTCATCTACTGTGTAGAAGAGCATCAACTGCCAAAATGCATCAGTCCTATAGGAGCTAGGGTATCATCTGACAGTGTTCCAGTCCCAGTCAGTCTGAGTCCTCAACATGCAAAACCAGTAGGTTTCCACCTTTCTTTAAAGTTGAAAATAAATTCTTGAGTACCACTGAACCCTTACTTTATATCTGTATGTCAGGTCTGAAATTACCCTTGACTTGTATCATAATTATTCTTGTCAGTTTAGTTCCTCCTCTCAACAGTGTCTTCGTTCTTTCTCTCTTTCTTTATTTCTTTCACATCTGGAGCAAGGAATTGGAAACTTTCTGTCCTCTGAAAGCTGAAAATGGCAGTCATCAAAGTGCACTATCATGCGCTTGTAAGCAAAGCAGTAAGATCAGGAGATGGAAGAAGAATGGGTGCAAGGAAGTGACTGGAGCACTGTGCAGGCAAATTACCTGAGGCATGGTATTTTGGATGGAGTGTGGCATGGAAAGGAAACTCCTGCACAGTCCCTCATTCAGTATTTTTTTTTAAGAAGACACTCTCTCTACCCACACCAAGGAACTTTGTCTATTATTATGCAAAAAGAATCAGAGCCCACATTAAATTATTGGGTGTAACCAGCAAAATTGTAGCAGTCTGCTGTTTGGTATACAGCAGTGGGAAAAACCAAAACAGGAATCCAAACAAACGAAAAAGCCGCAAAGTAATTTGGAATGAGCCCTCAGAGCAGGGTGGGCCCCTTAGTGTTTCGGGGCACGGAAGGAAGAAAGCACCTATTTTCAGTCTCCCAGAGCTTGTTGGCAGGCATTTTGCTTCGGGAGGGCTGTGTAGAAGATAGGAATGAAAGTGTCGAACTGCAGTTAATATAGCTGGCAATAAGAAGTGTTGCTTCAACAATCTAGGAAAGCAGAGAATGATTAACTGTAAGTCAATTAGAGGTAAGAATGCCCTTTGATTTTTAGAACGTACTGACTACATAACTTTTGCAAATGGCTTCCTCACATGTAATTATTCCATTTTGAAACAACAGTATGTCTAAGAATTAGGTAGGAAAAAATCTCCTGATTAAAGGTTCCAGCTTACAGGAACTTATTGAATGCATATAGCTAGTGTGGCAGCCACATGTACCAGTCCTCAGGGCTTACACAAATTGCCCAGCTATGATGCTGCCATCTACAAAGAACAATACTGTTCATGTTGTAATTACCTTTGGAATTGCCATTCTGAAAAGCAGTTTTTCAGTGCTGGTTTTTCCAGAACACCTTTCTTTCATTTGACTGACTACAATCATGAAGTCGTCTCGACAGCCTCCAAAGGTCAGCACAGAGGAATATGAGTAAGAAACCTTCAAGTGCTGTAGACAACAGAGAGTTTGAAAGAGTCATAGTTCTGTAGAAGAAAAAATGGCCACCTTAAACTAACATTTGCTACATCTTGCAAGAACACCAGATCTTCAGCAGCACTAGGCAGTGTAAATAATGAGCTTTATAGGTAATAGCTCGTAGGGGAAGCTCAAATGAGAACTGCATTTCTAGTTTTCTCCTAGCTTGCTCAATGCCTCGCTGCATCAGAGCAATAGTCCAAACTTTGTTATATCTCAGATGGTGTTAGTAAAGCACATATCACTGAGATTTTGCAAGATATCTGAGCGTATTTACTGCCCATCAATGAGGCAATTAGCTGTTTCATGAAACCCTACCTTGCACTGTAGCTGTAATTTTCCTTTATTTATGTAGCATTCAAACATAGTACTGACTTCCCTTATCTCTGACTTCTACAAATTAACTTCTGGATCCACTTGAAGTTAAAGACAAACTTTCAGTGACTTTAAGTGGACTCAAGGGACTGTTTTTCTGTGGGAGTTATTTTGCTTCAGTGTTCCTCACCCATACCATAGTGTTATAATCCAGTATGCTGATACCATCTTCGTTCACAGCTATCCAGATTGGAGAGTCTTCTAATGAGGAAGGCAAAATGGGCTAGAGAGAAAGAAAATGAATTTAGATATTTTTTGACCACCACACAAATAAGTTTCTGACATAAATCTTGGGGTTTAATGATAAAGTGAAGATGAGAGTGAATCCCATAGGCTTACTGGTCTGACCTGGTTTAATTTTTAAGAGGACTTTTCTCAAAAACTGGAATAACGTTCAGATTTACATAGAATTTTGGGACTACTGGCACAAGAGATGCAATGATAGTGATGGCTTGAGATTAATTAAATTCCACCAGTGTAGTTAAAGCTGAAGCAAGTGCTAGGATAGAGCAACAAACCAGCAGTTTTGCTCTGCCCTGGTTCTTGTACTGCTTTCATCAGGCAGGCAGGCAGTGAAGCCTGTTGGTTTCTGTAATATCAGTACACCCAGTACCATCACATCAAAGCAGTCTTCTTTCTTACAGATTTTGACAAATATGCATCAATTGTCTGCTAAAAGATGAGTTATGTGTTATAGCCAATGGCATCAGTCTTTTCTGAGAATGTGCTATTACTTGGGCTAATGCCATAGTCTTTGCTGTTCAGCTACTGAAAAGTTATATGTCAATCATCAGAAATATTAACATTATTTAAACTCTATGTGGAACTACTCTGTATTCCAATTCTTCTGTGGTAACCTCAAGGACAAGTAACATCTTCTGCTTTCGCTCCTGACAGTGGAAATAACTGTCTTTTTTTAAAAACTTCTTGTATATTTATGCAAGAGGTCCCTTTCATCCTTAGACTTTATTCCATAACAATAGCAGCTTTGACATCAAAGCAAGAGACTTGTAACCATGAACAAGACTTATTCTCAAGCTTTCAACAGAGGAGGTGTCTGCTTGGCTGGGAAGACGGTTGATGCCTAAACATTTTTTCAGAGAGCCACTGTGTGCTAAAACATCAGTTTGGGCAAGGGCATTAGGTACAGATCCCTAGCCTGTAATGGGCTGAGGGATGGAACTAGCTACTGGGAGAAGCACGCCCTCCAGCTGTCCTTAGCTCTCCTGCTGATGCCTGTAGGCTGGCAGCTTACCCAATACATGCCTGTTTTTCTTTATGCAACAGGACATTAGCAGTGCTTGACTCTGGTGTGGCAAGGAAAGCCACACTAGCTCTCTGTGTCAAGTAGAGAACAAGACTGAAAGTACCTATTCTCCTTTTAGCTAGCATCAGCTGCTGGGTGTGATTTATGGAGGACTCTTCCCTTCCACTCCCCCAGTGGTATGTAAATAGTATTTTTTAAACTATCACTGCAGCCCTGATGACCAGGGAAATTCCAGCTTTGGCAAGGTTTATAAGAAGAGCTAGTACCCTGTATAATGATCAACTGATGCAGTCAGGAAACCTTCAGTGTTTATTTACTGAATACTAGCAAACCCTAGTGTTTAGAATATATTTCTCTTTCTTCTTTCTGAAGTGGCACCCTCTTTCTGGTATGTGGTACCAGACCTGATCATTCAGAACAGAGTATTGTTCAGGTTTTTTTTCCTTCCGGAAGTAGAAGCAGTTTTAACTGGTGTAAAGAGAGATCACAGATACAGCTCTGCTCAGTTCACTCTCAGGAACAGAAAAAAGCATGTTCCAGTTACCTTAGCAGCAAATATTTTGGTTCCAAAGAAAGGCCATTTCCGTGCCACTGTCAAATAAATTCGAATGCATTCTGGTGGAGAGCATCCCTGCAGCACTATCCACTTTGTTGCCAACTTGTCAGCCAGTTGCCTTACAGAAGCCAAGACACAAGACAGCATTATTTAATAATGTCTTCCAGGGAAAGGTGAGGCAAACATAATAATTGATAAATGTACCTCTTATTCCAAAAAGGCCATTCTATACAGCACTAAGGCCAGGGTTTTTAGCACTGGCGGTTATGAGGGCTGCACAACCTCAGTTTATTTTAGCATTTTCTCTACTTCCATCATTATTTTACTAGTAGTATACTGTAATACCCAGGAATCCCAGTCACATATGAATTGCTCACTGGTGTATATATTAAACAACTGTAGCTACAAACACTCAGCTGTTACAGTAAAATCCTGTCCAGATTATCTTCACATTCAACTATACTCTAACATCCTGTCTTGTCTGTAGTATGCTCTATGTGGAGTGGCAATATATTAATGCACTCTTGATTTGGCTCAATAGGGATGGTTTGGCAGCTATCTTGCTACATGCAAATGGAATTGCTTCCAAAAGGAGGGAATCATGTTAGTTGCACCACTGCATCCCTAAGTAGCTTTGGATCTGTAAGATGACTTTCTCTTGACTCTGTAAGTTCTTTCTCTTTAAAACAGTTAGCTGAGACCCATGGCAGCATCTGAATTATATACTTGAGTACTGGAGTTCTCTGCATTGTGCGTGAGAATTCCCAAGACAGAACGTCAAAAAGCGCTGCCAGAATATGTTCTACCAGAATTCCTGCATGGCCTGAAGCAGCCCATATGTGCTGGCTTTATGGCTGCTTGCTAATGTTAGGCATCTGGATTCAACTGACACTTGGGGAAAGGGTAAAACAAAAATTCAGAAACAGAAATCATCTTACACTTAGGATAGTGTTTGTTGGAACTGAGATGCCCAGCTTGGAAGTGAAAGGCCTAAACTTTTTGTCTAAGGGAAAAGTAGTGAGATTTGGCTCTTTTTATAATAATTAACTGCTATTTTCTTTTAAAGGAACCTTTTCCTGACACTTGGTGGTTTTCTTTAAGTTTCTACATCAAATAATCTTCACAGGGCTCCTTCAAACTTCTTAAAGACAGAATTTTGCAAATAAAATTTGTTTTCAGTGCAAAGTATAGAAGAACCAACAGCTTACTTGAGCTGTTCCGAAGTAATGTTTTGCTTGTAGCATCTGGGATAGAACTTATCTAAGACCTGGTGGAGAAGGTGCTGCATTTTCGATTGCGATGTTCCCCCAGGACTTGAAGATCCTGTCGATCCAAGTCGCCATATTCCACCTAAGACAACGTTATAGTTTATAGTGTAACAGAACTATGGGGGTGGGGAGCACAGGAGGGGGTAGCGTAGTAGAACATTCCATGAATTCCCATACGGGTAACTCCTGTGTCTATTAGTCATGCCAAAAGACACCAATAGGCTGGGAAATTTTGTCCACAGCATTTACCATAGTAAATGTATACAACAGAGCAACTACTGAAACATGACTGCTCAGGGAATTCTTTACTGATCTAAGACAATGAAACAAGATCTTGTTTCAGCTACTTACTGTAGGGAGACACTTCTGTATAACTGCTAAGCTTTTGTGGGTTATTTTCAATTGGTCAATTCGAACAACAGTATATTTCTACTTTGGACAACTTTCCCAGCTTCTTCATCTCAGTTTACACTGTTTTAATAAATGCCACAACCAGTTTCAGCAAAGTAAGAAACTATTATCCTGCTTATCACAACCCATACTGTGCTTTTTATCTGACAAAATGCTAATGCAAGCCTGGAAATCTAATGGAGGATCCTACATGACACTGTTCCTAAGGGGCTATTGGCAGTATAACAAGAAAAAATTTTACTATTAATAGAATTTTAGTAGTGATACCATTTCCATATCTCTAGTAAGGCACTGCTAATTGGAGCAGTACTGGGGACACTCCAGCCTCACTGGGTTTTTTTTCAATATTTTTCTTCAGAAAGAAAGGAGAGACACTCCTATAGCACATTTCTCTACAGCAAGAGGTGTTCTAGCAACATACATATGCTGGTATAATGTATTTGGCATGGTACATCTCAGACTATGTTTGGTAAAAAAAAAAAAAAAAAAAAACCAACCAAAACAATACTTTTGATGTAAAAGACAGCTGCTTAGTCAAAGACATTCAGTGCACAGCTGAAGTCCCTGGAAGACAAAAGAGAGAATTTCTGCCCGTAACCATACTCACCTGAGCCATCAGAGCCACCATTTCCAGAGCTAATTCCTTATTAACAGGAAACCTTCCATTGGCTATTTCATTGCTGACTTGGAAGGCCAGTAGCAACCGCTCACGGTCTGTCTCACCTTTGGCCTGGCTCCGAAAATATAGCCTAAAACATAGAGAAGATTGTGAAGATAGAAAGAGATTGTGAACTGAAAGTAGAGGTAGAAACTTTAATCAAGGTGAGTAAAAAATAGAGTGGAGTGATTTTTTTTGCCCTCTTTCTCCAAAGTAAACTTTGGGCGTTTCAGGGGTAGTGGAACAGAGATTTGGAAGCTGGGTACTTCCCTTATGAACAAGATCTGGGCAAGGAGACTCAAACATGCTTTCTATCTTTGGAAGCCATTTGAATTCTGTAAGCCAATAACTTCAAGATAGGGAAGCCTTATTAAACACAGGTAAATTGGTGTGGATTCATCCCCTTCAAGCACAGACAGGCAATATTTAAAATATGGTCTTCTCTGCTTATCACAGAATACAGAGCTACCTCTGCTTTATATGTATAAACTTCTACATAGAGGTCTTGTAGACTTTGATTTTTACCAGCTTTAGTTTGACCACTTACACTGCTATTCTTATTTTTAGAAGTCTTCAGTTTCCTTCAGCAGGAAGAAGATGACCCAATTAGCAGCCTTTATTTCAAAAATTGAAGAATCATTCTTGTAAGTGAAAGCTTCCGACTGTTTTTATTCCCTTCATGCTTGCAATTCTTTGACCTGGTATAGTAAGATGACTAGTGGAGATTGAACACACCAGCTTGGTGAATGCCTCCCAGAGCCTCTTGCATGCCTATTTACAGACCACACCATCTGATTCAAGTATCAATTTAAAGCTGCATCTTTATATTCCACAATACTACATACACTCCACAATATACTGCTATATATATTCCACAATATAATCATTCCAGTGGGTCAGTTTATTTTCATTTTAAGATTAACACCACTATTAGGACCATATTGACCTTACACGTCTTATCAGAGTCCCTGGTGTTAGAACAGCCCAACCTTGGAAGAACCTTATTAAAACATTCTTGTCCCCAGTTTAGGCATGTTCCAGTCCAACAAAATACCACAAAGTTTCATCCCTAAAACAAGTACGGCCTTCTGGGTCAAAAGCAGTAACTTCTGCTTCCACCTCTATTATACCAAAGGTGACAGAAATCTCTTTCTACTGTTACAGTCAACAAGATCTTCATACGTTGTCCTGGGTTCAGCAGTAGCAGTCATTTTTCTCCTTCTTAGTAGCTGGTGCAGCGCTGTGCTTTTGACTTTCGGCCTGGGAACAGCGCTGATGATACTGATGTTTTTAGTTGCTGCTCAGCAATGTTTACTCTGACCAAGGACTTTCTGAGTCTCATGCTCTGCCAGGGAGGAGGGAAAGCCAGGAGGAAGCAGAGACAGGACACCTGACCTAAACTAGCTAAAGAGGCATTCCATACCACAGCACATCATGCCCAGAATGTAGAACTGGGGGCAGTTACCCCTAAGGGCTAGATCACTGATCAGGTTGGGCTGGGTATCAGTCGGTGGGTGGTGAGCGGTTGTATTCCCTTCCCTTGTTATTTCCCTTATCGTTATTACCCCCCAGCAGTGGGTTTGTGTTATACCTTAGTTACTGGACTATTATCTCTACACGTGGGAGTTACATTCTTTTGACTCTCCTCCCCATCCCTCCGGGAGCGGAAGGAGGAAGGAGGGGGGTGACTGAGTGACTGCGTGGTTCTTGTTGCCGGCTGGGCTTAAACCACGACAACATCCCAACTTCTCTGGGAAATCCACAGGGTAAGAAGACTCTACAAATCCTCTGTCTTCTTAAAAATCAGTGCTGGAGGGTTGAGTTTTCTTTCCTGTTTCATCTGCAGGGTGACAGCTTAGAACATCTGGCCAGCAGGCATCAGGGTGAGAAGTGTGGACATACAGGTTACTGCGTGTGAATAACCTAATGGTCTATGTAGAAGCAATAAATGAAGGAGCTCTAATAAAACTACTCTCTAGAAAATGCTGTTTCTTGTTTCGTGTACCTACCTTTCATACCTGTTGATGTACACAAACAGTTTGGAAACTATGTTAAACTAACCTGATGATCTCTTGTTTAAAGCCATCTCACTCAGATCAGGATAGCCTAGCACAGACATGAGGAAGAGCAGGGAAGAAAAATGTCCTATGCTATCCCGCAGAAAAGTAGGAATTTTTTGTTTCAAAGGACCTGGTGTTATACTGCAGACAACAGATGGAACCAGAACAACCTCCAATCTGAAGCAGTTTCATAATTCTTGAACTTCTACATTCTCATTAAAAATAAAAGTAATTGTTTTCCATATTACAGCCCAAGCCCTAAATTCCTGGGGTAAAAGCTTCATGAGACATTTTGCTTCATAGAAATGCCATTGCCTGAAGCTTGAACATATAACTAGAATACTTCAAACTTTTCTTTATCTCTCAGTTTATGTTTCTCTTCTTTTTCTCCTTTGTTTTCCTCTGTATATTTTTTCCTTATTTTACACGCATATGCAGCAAGAGATGAATTTCCTCATTTTTCACATAAATGAAAAGTGATGCTTATAGCATTTGTTATGAGGACATATATATTGCATTAGAGTTATCTAGAGAGATACAGGCCACAGAGCTCAGTAAGCTAATGAGGTACTGGAAGCTGAGTTTGCCAGCTATGATTGTCTAGCCGGAAAAAAGGAGCCAGCTTAGAAACATCTGACAGGCTTGTTTAAAGAGGGGAGAATACTCAGGGAGCCTGCTACAAAGGGTATAGGAATGTCAAAATGCTCTTTTTGAGTCCAAATAGGCATTCAGGTGGTCTGAAAGCTAAAGTACTAAAGCCTAAAGAGGGAAACCGAACCAAACCAAAACAATAAAACTATGCACACACACCAAACCAAACAATCAAAACCCACTTAGAGAATCACTGCTTTGAATTGGAAGAGACCTTAAAGCTCATCCAGTTCCACCTTCTCCCACAGACAGGGACACCTTCCACGAGAGCAGCTTGCTCCAAGCCCCTGTGTCCAACCTGGCCTTGAACACTGCCAGGGATGGGGCAGCCACAGCTTCTCTG
>JBCJKH010022140.1:49546-60713 GCA_039877255.1 Loriculus beryllinus
GGGCCCAGAACTTACCACAGTATTTGAGGTGCCACCTCACCAGTGCTGAGTACGGGGGGATGATCACTGCCCTGGCCCTGCTGGCCAAAGTTTTTGATACAGGCCAGGATGCTGTTGGCCTTCTTGGCTGCCTTGGCACAAGCTGGCTCACGTTCAACCAGGTGTCAACCAGTACCCCCCCCAGATCTTTTTCTGCCAGGCAGCTCTCCATCCACTCTTCCCCAAGCCTGTAACATTGCATGGTTTGCTGTAGCTCAAGTGCATAATTAATATCTCATCTCTGAATACTAATCTAGATAGACAATACCAAAGTGTATTTGCTCTTGCTGCATTAAGAAAAATGTATTAGCTGTTCAGCAGCTCTTCAAAGATGTATGCTGGATGTAGCAGAGAGGAAAAATAATTACCTTCATGTTACCCTGCAGACAATGTTCCAAATTTCTGCCAGAAGGATCATCTGTGAACAGAGAAAATCCCATGTGGGATGGTTTCCTCATTCCTGTCTCCTGGTTCAGTCGCTGGATGAATTCATCAACTGTTGAGGAACCATCAAAACCTACAACCTGCAATGAAAGAGGAGTCGGTTGATGATAGCTTTCAAGAAACATGACATTGATGGATATCACAACTACTGAAGCCTGGTTTCCTACAGAGTGGTGTCTGAGGATTGACTCCCAGCTCCAGTGACAGCACTTGCATATTGTCTCACATTGCATTCTTTCTCATACTGTGAAACTTGTGACGTCTCTCCCTTTTCCCCAGCTACCTTTTCTTCCTATGACCTGTAGAGCTGAGGCTGGATTCCCTTCATTTTCTCAGGATAAATGGCTAAAATGGCAAGAAGGAGAAATAGCATCTATCTCCCAACATCTGATACATACAACACCATGGTGCCACCCACATGAAGGAGGCAGGTTATGTTACAGACCTCTAGTTCCCAGAGGAAAGGCAGCTGTGATGGCTCACCTGGTAGGTTCCGTTCATGAAGTGCACTGGGATGCTGAAGGGGAGTGAGTGGTGGTAGGGATTTCTCAGCAGGATGGACACAATCTCCATCCGGGAGGGCTTGGCTTCCCGCTCACCAGTCTGCACAGTGCGGTCTACTGATCTCTGGCAGTAGATGGCATACTTGCCTATTTCACTCCTAGGTGAAGACATGGAAAAAAGCTACAAACATGCTTTAAATGCCATGTCCTCTTCCATTTCCCATGCCACAACAAAGCATTCTTCCTTCAGGCTTTTGTTCAAGCAAAGATACATCTCTATGCAGACATCCTCATTCATCTCAACAGACTAATACCTCAAGTGAAAAGCTACAAACCAAACCTCAACTCCAAGGATCTGTAAAATTAAGGTAGACAGTGGACTCCCTAGGAAGTGCAAGAGCATTCTCTGCTCCTAGATGGACTGGACATAGTATAGGAATACCATCTTCTATACCCTGTTGCCATCATAGTATCCATTAAACTAAGACCACTTTACCCTCCAACTCGTCATCATACCAGCAGAACTTAGTCTCTACCATGTCAAGTCCTGGTAAGTGTTAATAGTAAATTGTAATGCATTGGTCTCACAGGATTATATAAATTGTGTTTATCAACTTACATAGTTATAAAAATTCTAAGTTTCCATGTATTAATCCTATCTGCTAATCAAGAGACTCAGAGATTCAAAGCAGGCTCAGGTTTGTTGGTAGTTCAATATATCATAGAGATAGTTGCTGATATGATCAGTTTACTGTCTACTGACAAAAGAGCTGCAATGAACAGCACCAAAAGGATGTAAGTGTCTCTAAAGCCAGGCACTTACACCTTTTACAAAAATGTTTAGAATGCATATACTGAATAAGTTCTGAAATTGAAGGATTTATATGAATTTATAACTGTGCTATCACTTTGCAGGGGAAATTAATTTCATTCAAGATGCCTTCAGAAGCTCAGTACATGATTCAATCTCCAGTTAAATCCCTCCAAGCAATATGGAATTCAGGAGGTCTAGCTTTTTATATATTTTATATATTGCTCACCTCCCCAGTAATTCATTTACACAGTTTTCAAATTGAGAATCTTGCTTTGATGAGAAGCTGTTGTGTCTGGCTTCCAAATGCTCCTGCGCCTTGTGTCTTCTAACCTAGAACTGTACCCCACTGTTCTTCTTCTCTTAGAGACCGGATATATACTCTAAGGTCACCTTTCATGACAAACAATAGCTAGAATGAAGATCTAGTGTAAATCTAGACTACAGGCATTACGCAGTGTAAACATTGTAGTGTGCTGATTGCTGTATGAAACAGCAGAAGCCTATCTATTTAACCAGTCAAGAAACAGCCATACCTGCTCCATCTAAAGAGACACAAGTCTAAAGCTAGTCAGAAGGACCTAAGTCCTATTTAGCAACTGCTCTAAATATAACCTAAACTGATGAATATAAGCACAGTTTGCTGTTATTTCTGTATGCTTTGGTGGGGTTTTTTTCCTAGCCGTATTATTGTTTCATAGCTGGATTGCATACATACATTTCCTCTTCGCTTCTACTTAATTTGTTATAAAGGTACTCTGAGGCTAAGAACCTGGCAGACCATCAGCATAGTAATGCTTGAAACTGATGCAAACCAATTTCACAGAGCCCAGCTCATCCTTATGAAATTTAATAGTCCCTAACAGTAGAGTAGCTCCACTGCTGAGTTTGTGAGAATGGGCTCCTTTGAAGAGCTGGTAATGAACAAGTTTTAAGAGCTGGTTTCTAGTACTAGCCAAAAAATCCCCAACATGTTGCCTTAGCCAGTGGAGAGACAGCCTGAACATCAAGGAGTACCTGATACTTGTATTTTTGCATCTGAGAAGACATAGTGAATGTGAGGCAGCATATAAGAAAATAGAAAAAAACTTGATAGGAGAAGTACAGAGATTTCCTTTGCAATACCTGACTTTCAACTGAGTTTCAAGGAAGACTGGTAATTGTTTGAAATGAAACCACTCTATTACCTATGTCTTAGCAACAGTATGTTGTTGAAACAGACAATTAGACATCTCCAGCTGTGATCTCCCAGCCAAGGGCCACAGGGAAACTTGCTGAAGACCAGATCACCATGGAAACAAAGAGCACAGCATGAACACGGGGAAACAACTTCTGCCTTGCAGTAGATCTTGCACTGTTTTCTTATAAGGAAAGTGTTAGATGCCAAAGCGGTAACAGAAAACAGAACTAGCATGTATTTCAGGTTTGTTAGTTTTTCCTACCTTTTATAACGTTCGCTGCCTTACTTCTGTCAGTATGCCTACTAACCTGGCAGCAGTCTAATTACCTAAAATTCTAATAGTTCATTCTAGATAATTACTTTGGTTTTTCTGTTAATAAAAGAATCTGCATCAGCAAAAAAACCTCCCTAGTTATATCTGCAGAAAGTTCTTTTGCTAGTGCAAGTTGCTCAGTTTTGTGAACTAGGTTAATAAAAGCAACAAAATAATGTGAGTGATTGAAAGGGCACCACACCATTTGGAAGCTTCTGTTCCCTCCCTCAACTTACTGTTGCAGGTGTGTGTTACAAAACTGTTTCTGTCTTTATCCATAGTGAATGCAAAAGGCAATCAGCTTAGCAGAAGAAAATGCTCTTACAGTCTTTACCTGGGGTCAGCATGTCGCTGCAAGTGCTGTTTGACGTACCAGAGGAAGTGATGTTGAGGCAGGAATAGAGGAGCGCACAAAGCCAGGAGTTGCCAGCACTGTGAACATAAAGCTGGACATCATTCTTGTTCTGTACTTCTTGCCTGTTGTCTTTCACAGAATATTGCAAAATGCTGGATGGTGTCTAAACGCTCTTGGGAGTGACCATTTTAGACATGGGGCTCAAAATGCTTCAAAGGGAAGTGATGGTCAAAGGATAGACCGTTCTTTTTAAATTTTTTTCCCTATTTGTAACTGTAGGATCATAGCAAAGAATACACTGGTGAATTTTTATTTAAATTAGACCCATTATTGTTCAGCCAGATTTTATTTTCTCATTTGAGTTGGGAATATTATAATCAAGTATGTACATTCATGCTGCAACTTACTGATTTACCCAATAATTACAGTGAAAAAAATCAGAATTCATGCTTAATAGTAGTATTAATGATTTGCATGCTGTTGATTAATTAAAATGGAAAAAAAAATTAATACCATGTGACAATTATAGCTAGCCAACACAAGCTATGAATTTTGATTCTGAATATGGTCCAAATAGATCATTTGCAACTGGTAAATGGTTAAATTAAAACTAAAATTTATTTTGCAAGTAGGTTACATTTACTATGTTTTTCTTCGCACATCAGTGCCAAGATTCTCTTTCCTCCAACACACCTTTAGTATTAGCACAGTTTTATGAGAACCAGTCTCATGCCTGATTATTAAAAATATGGCATTAAATAAAAAGTACTTGCCAAGTGGAAGTGAAAAAAGGGAAACTGACCTGAATGACTGAGTGGTTCTGGGGTTGTCGGCAGCTGGTTTGTTTAACAAGCTGACAGTAAATTTCATTCTGCAGCTCAGTATGTGTCAAGCAGACCTGCAGTGCTGTCTGGGCGAGTGACACGTGGTAATCAATAGAGGGTGCCTCCACGGGGACATTGATGAACAGCTGACAGGACTGTGAAAGGGTAGAAATTAGTCAATGGAATACAGCCATTCTTCTCTGGTACTTTCCAGACCAAGTTCTCCAACTGTATTACAATTACATCTTCTAAATAACCTTGAGAGGAGGGAGGAGAGTAAGCACTTCATTCCCATTTTTCTCTTTTAGTTGTGGCAGCTAGAAAATTCATTCAACCTCCCTCAGCCTGAGGAGCTCACAAGTCAGCAAGAGACTTCAGGGGAAAATGTGCTTCCAGTCTTCCATGCCTGTGCTTTACCTGCTAAGCCTGTCCAGTCTTACTGTTTATCTTACGCTTAAAGAATGCAAAAATCAAATCTCCAATGGCTTCACCATTGATCTTACTGACACAACTGAGTTTGCTAGTAAATTGTTTCTGTTTCCTTCAACTATTAGAGAGGAAAGGGAAAGATATAGCTAACTTTGAAGTGTAAAGCCTATGGGGGATATTGCTTCTAAACCTAGGTTCCCTACAAGTAAAAGTTAAACCTCCAGAGGATCAATGACACCTAATACCTAACGGTCCTATTATAACTAAATGACCCAGCAGGCTTGTTTAAAGCAACCAATGGTGGCAGTAACTGTTGTGACAAACAACAGGAGCAAATAATGTTGCTGTCTCAACAACAGAGCAAAATAATTGAAACCCATCAATGTCTGTTTAAATACCTTAAAAAGTTTCAGAGCTTCAGTCTGTAGAGCCTCTGAAGGCAGAGTGGTGAGGGATGTCTGCAACCCATCTTTGCTGTAGCACAACATAGGATGTTTCCACAGAGGACAATCTGAGGTAGCAGATGGGCAAGAAATGCTGGGTCAGAAAGAGCAGACAGATAACAGTGTCCACGTTGAAAAGGAGCCCTGATGTGAAATAGGCCACATTTATCTTTGGTGCCACTTCACTGACTTCAGCAAAGCCTGCCATGAACAGGGAGTTACCAGCAGTATTAGCCATCAAAAGTATTGCCATTTTCAATCCTGCTATGTCAGAGCTTCTCATCAGCTGGATTCTAGTGAGCTCTGCTTTCAATCAAGAGACACAAACTCTGCCAGAGCAGCTGCCTGTAATGAGGATCTTTGTTAGTGCAAGTCACTATACAACAGTAAGCAAGGTTCACATACAGCTCTAGGAATATGAGTGTGCAGGAAAAGAGTATGAAGTACAAATGCGTATGTTAATACACATTTGAGAACATGGTGCATAAACATACATGAATGAGAAAGTATCAAAGATGACAAGGAACAGATGAGCATGGATGTAGGTGTGAGGGCTTACATGTGCAGACAGAGGAACAGATGTGAAGGCCAATGTGCATGAAGAGAAGAACAGTGTGCATGAGTATATTTAGAGAAGAAAGCATGTGTTTGTTTGGTCAAGATTCCCAGGAATGGAAAAATCAGGACTGACAATAACAGGAAAAATTAACCCCCCAGTTCTTTAATTTAATTTGAATTAATGTTACAGACATTTCAGATGCTTTGATACATTATGTGACAATGTGATGGACTTACCTAGTTTCACTACAACACCTGTGTCCTCTCTGGAGGTGTTATTGTGGAACTATGGGAGAAGGACACTAGATAACATGCTGTTTTACTGCAAATCCCCTTCTTTCACCCTTGGCTGGATTAAAACTGGGAATTGAAGTTACCTTTCCTTATGCTTTGCTATCATGGAAAAGTGTTTGTAGTTTCTACTTACTAGGGTCTCCCTCTGCGTCCAATAGTTTTCCAATGAGTTGTTCGTATGATGTGCCTACTGTGGAATTACTGCTACCAGCTGCTACAGTCAGATGGTACAGCCAGGTATTCTAGGCATAAAGATGAAAACAATACCGGTCAATTCCTGTTTTCTATGAAGAGGTTCAGTCTGTACACCTCATTTTTTCACTGATACCAAAATGTCTCTCTCTCCAAACAGACTGCCTTTTGTACCTTCTCCTGTTTGGTGCGAATGAGTAAGTATGTGGGACTCTGGTCCTGTGGGTGAATCACCAATGTACAGTGAGATGAGAGAAGTCCTCCACCAGTAGCTTCATAATCTTCATCAGAGTCACAGGAACGGTCTACTTCTTCCACTTTGGACTCACGCATAAGCAGATGTCCTAGGGGACACTGTAAGGAGGAGAAGTAGTTAGCTAAATGTAGCCAGTCTCCCATCATGGACAGGGAACACTGGAAAAGAAAACCCAGATCAAAATGTTAGCAGTTCTGTAAAATGTAAGGAATAAACTATAATTCAGTGACTAATGTAATTATATAATCTTGCATTTCTATAGGATCGCTTTCATCAACTAAAGTACTTACAAGCTATGTTACTATTTCTATTATTTTTCTTGGGAGACCATCTAGAGGTCAGAATGAGAATATGCAAATAAAGAGGCGGCCTTCCCCATAAGGTACTATTTTCTTCCCATTATACTTGGCAGGCTCTTTTCCTTGGGGAAAGGAATTACCTTGTCTTCATGATTTCGATAATAATAAAAAGTTTTTCCAATCAGTGCACACCAGACCAGCTTAGAGTGACCATGCTTGACCTGTCAGAAGAACAAAGAAATACATGTTTTTAACATCAGCAGTGTTGCTGGGATGATTTTTTAGCATTTGAATTTTAATTCAACTTTCCCTTAAAACCTTGCATATATTATTTGTTCTATGCTAATATGAGCTCCTCTCAAAATATACAGGGCACCATTTCCAAAAGCAGATAATAATTTGATGGGAAATAAGTGCTTATGGAAATGGATCTAAGATTTTGTGAAGTATTTTACCAATTCATCACAACCTGTCATGTCTGTATCCTGAAATACAATATTAAGAATGACATTTTTGAGATTATAAAACCAAATCATTTCATCTCAGCAGGAAGTGACTTGTCAACATGTAGTTTAGGGAACTGCTTCCTATTGCAGATGAATCAGCTTCAGATGCAGGCTGTCTTTAGATGCTGGCCATCTTTAGATGCTGACCAGAATTACATTTAAAAACCCATAGTAACTTGCTATGCAAAACTATTATATGGAAATGGCATAGAGCATAAGAATTGCCAGCCATTGTACTTTCTTTGTACTAATGTGCATGCAGTCTGTTATGATGGAAATAAATGCTAACCTACAACCACAGAAGCCTATTTCTTTGAAACTCTCCTATAACACCAAGTCTAGATCAATGAAATGTGACATTTAACAGGATTTCCTGATCATTTGTTGGTTTTTTGTTTGTTTCTTTTTTCCTGGGACATGTTGTGGATTCTGTTGAAGAAAAGCACACATAAACTAGATATTTGATATTATCTGACAAAGTCAGTATCTCTCAGTAGCCTTGGCTGTCCCATTCCTTATCATTTATATAAATGTTCCTGCCTCTGAAATACAGAAATCTACTACCACTCTTTCTTTCCCCACTTTTTTCTCCCAGTATTAAAATACTGATTTCTTACTGACATTTACTGTGCAAACTGAGAAGCTGGTACACTGTCAATACTGAACTAAACTGAATAAAGTTAACAATATTTTACCTTGGTGAGCCAACCTTTCACAGTGGGTTTAGCATCACTATGTGGAACACCAACAGGACTTGTCACTTGCACTCTGAGGATACTCTGTAGGACATGAATCCATTCCTCCAGGATATTGGGAGAGTCTGCTGTCAGGAAGTAGGTTCTCTTTTCTGTCACGAGCTGGAAGGAAAAGGAATGAGCCAGTATAAATATGCACACCTACATAGCTTTTCCTCAGCTGATGTTTCATTGTTCCACACAGATTTTTTTTTAATTTTTTTTTTTTTGGTGGTTCAGGAGGGATTTTGGAAGGGGGAGGAGAAAAAAAGGTGCTAATGCTCAAAGCCCAAGTGAAAGAACCGAAACCCAGATGAATCAAATTCTCATGAGCCCTCTTGCTGTTTCTGTTGGATAGTGTGGCTTTGTCTCCTCTCTTATCCTTTCTTGTTTCTCAGTGCTGCTAATTTTGCACTTTAAAGGTGATTACATAAATGGTTATTTTTGATGCCTTCACTTTATATTACATTCTGCCTTCAATGGCTTGTGACTTTGAGAGGAAATATACTATGTATTTAATAGTGTTAAGCCTTAGCAACTTCAGTTTAGTAAGGGCAGAAGGTAGATCACAGGTCAGGCTATCAGCCTGTCAGTCAGAAAATGAGAGAAACTTTAATGCTACCTTTATATTGGAATCCTCTACAAAAATGACTTAAAACTGAACCCAGTGATGGGCTAACTTCTAATACTTCAGAAGCTGAATTCTAATAGGAAATCAGTACTTCAGATGCTTCTTCAGATCCTCCAGACATGTAAAGTCAGGCTAGCGATCTTGTGAGTGGAATCATTTAGAAAGAGGAGATCCTAGGTGCTACCTAGTTTTATTTGTTACAAGAATAACTTTCCCCCACAGATTTCAAGCTCTCAGTCCTAAATGCAAAAAAGGAAAGTGGTATGGTGTAAAATAAAACAAAAATAAAGGAAAAATTCTTTCAATTTCAAAAAACTCTATTTGGGCTACAATTTAGCTCTTTTCCCATTATTTATTAAACTAAATGCCTGGCTTGTTCCAGGAAACACAGGGGCCAGATAGAAGTTGATATCAATTAATATTGGTATCAATTGGCACATACAGTACCATTCAGCCTGAAATAAATGCTCTCTCATCCAGCCACTGAGTGAGTGGTTATCTGCAGGATAAAAAAGCAATGCTGACCTGGAACGTTTGGGACCCTTCACCTCTGACAATTTGGCACGAGGAATTCAGCTCCATCTGCCCTTGCGGTTTGTGGATAACGTCACTCTGAGGAAAGAAAAGCAAACAACCTTTTCAAAAAACATCAGATAGGTCTTAGAGTACTTAAATACAGCATAATATCCATGTGCAGGTTGGAGTCTGCATTAATTAGCTGGAAAGGACAGCTTGCCAAGTTGAATATGAGACAGTATGATCCCACTGCAATGATGAAGGAAAAGTTTTCTTAGTAGCAGCAGACAATATAATGAGGTAATGACGACAAGTACTATCTTATGAGGTCCAGACTGAACATCAGAAAAAAAAGCAACAAAACAACAAACCCTTTGTCACTGGGAAGGCAATACAACACCAAACAAGTACCTAGATAGTGGCTGAATTTCCACCTGTGGAAGTTTTGAAGATTCAGCTGGACAATGCCACAGGTAGCTCGATCTACAGCTGGTGACAGTCCCTCTTCAATGCATCAGTTGGACTAGTCCCTCCCAACCAACAATCTAAATTCTGCATCTTTAGGAAATTACTTTTTATATATGTGTATGTATATATCATGTATGTATAATTTGCTTGTGAATTCTGATGGATAAACCTACTATCAGAAATAAAGATGCATTGTGCCCTAGGGTGTATTTTTGCCTTGTTATAATATGACAGCTGAAAAAATAAAGAAGTTGAAAATAAATCTTCTCAATATTCCTGACTTTTAAGCAAAGATGTGTATATACACAGAAATACTGTGTACTTTATTTAGGTATTGGAGGAAATTGCTGTGACCAGAAGAAAAAAGTATGGAAGGTGAATATCCCTAAATATAATTCTCTGTAATATAGCTAAGTGCAGCAGAATAACAAAGGCCAACAAGAAATGTGTTTTATTGAATATATAAATTTTGAATGCATAATGCTAGGATTTTTAAAATAATGTGACTTCATTTGAAATGTTGTGAGTTATAAGTTATTTGAAAAGGTCTGAATGTACAAACGTTTTCTCTCAATATTGTTTCACTGATCAGTGTAAGACAGCATTTTGTGTGAAAGCTTATTTTCAGTTTTATCCTTGTTTTCTAATACTTCCATGTCCATGTAGGAGAACAAAAATGAAAGAATCCAGTGTTCTTCCCCCTGAAAGCTGTAGTTTTGCTCAAAGACCCCTATACTGAGTATGTATCTGCACCCTCCTCACATTGTAATGTATTTTTCATTTATTTTCATCTTAAACATGACCAAAGCTGGGCCATAGCATGCCTTCTGCTTTTCATCATCTGTACAAATAGGTATCAAGCTTCTGTCCTCCTGAACAACCTTCCATCTCCTAGAAACTGTCCCCACAAGGAGCTTCCTTGCCTAAGCAGAGACCCACAGTTGAACCTGTGGGTCAGACATAAAGCTCTCTGGCATTCTGGGTCCACTCTGCCAGTGTTATCAGCCTGGAACTGTTTCTGCAGACAGCCTTTGCTGTGCCTCCACGCAGGAGTAGATGTGACTCACTGGAGACTTGTAGTACGTGATTTGTCTGTTTCTCAGAACAAACCATCTTCTCTTCCACATCTTCACCTGGCTGCCCATTTTCAGCAGGTAACCAGATTTCTCCATGGGTTCCTGGAGGGCAAACAGAAAGGGTAAAGGATATTATCTTGCACTACTCATAATGCAAATGAAAGAATGCTGAAATCAAGCTCAGACATTTGCTGCATGTCCATCCATTTCTACTTTACTCTGCCTGATGGGAGTAGCAGCCATTCAAGGTCAATGTTCTCTGTTAAACATGAAAGAGTCCTAGAATATATGCATAG